>VZUI01051499.1:0-59692 GCA_013401135.1 Cettia cetti
GGGCCGGCACCGCCGCCTGCCCGCTCCCCAAGCTCCTCCATGCGGCGCTGCCGGGGCGGGTCCGGCCCGCCGCCTCCACGTCGCCCCGGCCCTCCCGCGGGGAGCCCTCCCGCAGCCCCTTCCAGCGCTGTTGGGCCGGCCGGGCTGGGCTGGGCTGGGCTGCGCTGCCCTTATATGTCCTCGGCTGTCGGCGCACACGGGCTGCTGGCCGCGGGCCCCCGCCGGCGAGAGGCCTGTAGCCCCTGCGGGCGGCAGCCGGGGTGCCCCGCCTTAGGGCGGCCCCCACACGCGGCACCTCCGCGCCTGCCTTGGGATGCCCACTTGTGGGCTGTCTGACCGCCTGGCACTTGGCCTTGCCTCACCTTTGGGGGTTCGGCGGTTCTTGCTCTTTGTTCGGTTTGCACCTCCAAGACGGTCCCTGGTTGTATTGTTGTATTCCTTCCTCTGCTTGGCTTTGTGTTGTCTCCGGGAGAGGCTGTGATCGTGTCCTTGATTCTTCCCGAGTTCATTGTATCTTCCTTTGTGCTCTGTTTAAATATCTTTGCGGTCTCGTCTGCTCCGCCGGGACTCGATGGAGTGGGAGCACGGTGGTGTTCTCTGCGTTGGTGGTCTTCCATAGAAAATACCCAGTCTTGACTATGATGGACAGTGTACCTGAGGAATGCTGGACCATGTCTGGTCCTGTCCATCAGTGGTGATTATTTACATAGGTGGTAGTGTGGGAGGTGTGAAATTTTCCTCTTGGCTGAGGAGACCAGTGTTAAAAGCATTATTGTTTGCAATGTGTATCCTCAGTTGCCTTTGGGAAGGTGGCAGAAGGAGGGGGAAGAGGAGTCGTAGGAAATGTAACACATGCAGTCATACTCACCTTCTATTTGTGTGGAAAGTGAGTGTTAAGAAACGAGGAAAGATAGCCTAGTGGGTTGAAATGGGTTAAGACGATGTTTGTTTGTATTGCATCAATTTATTCTATAGACGTTCTGGCTACTAGAAGCTCCTAAGGTTTGTTACCGTACCAGCCCAAGCAGCAGTGCCTTCTGGATAGGTCACTGACTGATACAAAATGAAAAGTGAATGTAAGAAGGTGATCTGGAAGACAAAGGTAACAGAAAAAGGTAATATAGCTAGAGAAGTTAAACCCTAGTGTGGTGAATTATTATAATGATAATTAGTATCAATCACTCAGTGGAAGTTTAATTGATACAGCAATATCAGACTTATTACTATTAAAGCAAATAGATGCATTTGGTCTGTCCTTACTCTTCATAGACTGATGAGTTCTGTGTTGCTGTAAGAACAAAAGCAAGTCCTTGGGATGAAAATTTTGATTTAATTAAATGATAAAGTCCAGGTTTGTGTGATGCATGTTACTCATAAGCCTCTATTTCAAATGTATATAGAAATGCAGATGAGAGATAGATGACAGGAAAGGATAAGAAATATTCGTGTGTATATCTGGTAGTACACAGTCCATAAGACTTGCAAAATTTACACAAGGCAAATGGAAATATTTCCAAATATCATCATCTTTTATGGAATGAAAACTTCAAAGTCTTGGTTGTTAATTTAGAAAATGTGCTACTCGTGAATTTTGACACCTAAGGAATAGTAAGTGTTATTTTTTTATTACTGTAGTTTCAGAGTGCATTGGGCATCTGAAGCACCCAGGTTTGCCCAGGGTATCAGAATACTCAAAATTGCATGTTTTTTTCTGAAAACTTTGGTGTAAATCTGAAACCTTACAGTAATGAATATAATCTTCTAGCCAGATAAGCACCAAAGATCTGTGCAGTTGTAAGTTCCCCAGTCTGCACAGAATTACTCCAGTGCCGTCATTAGTGGCATCTGCAGGATTTTGGAGCAGAGACCTTGAGTTCTGCCTGTGGGCAGCCTCAGGAGCAGTCCTTGCTAGCCGCGGTGTCAGACCTTTGGCTAAAGTGGCAAATGTAGGATGGAGGAGGAGTAGATGGTCCATTGCTGACTTCCTGATCAGCAGCATTCCTTGATTTAAAATGGATTCTGTGAGGGTGAGGTGAGACTCTTAAATTACTTTTAATGTTCTTCCTTCTGCTAATAAACAGTAATGGGCTGGGGAGCTGTTTATGCTGGTGGTTCATGAGCGACAAAGTCGAGCTAGTAAACTCTGGGTAACTGAGGTGGTGAGAAGTTGTAACTAAAGGGAGATGTAATTGGAAAGAGTGAGAAATTAAGGAGGAGGTTTTGGTCTGGTAAAAAAGTCCATCTTTGTAGTGCATATTTCCAGTCCTCCAGTATGTGTATTAGCAAAGCTCTCCTGAGCAGATAATGGTGATCTTCAGGAGAGGCTCTTTTCTCCCATCTGGTGCGCGTGGCCATCTCGCAGTGTTGCTCCATTGTGTGACTCCCAGGGGACAGACTGGAGCTCTGTATCCTGGAGGGAGCTGATTGATGCCTCTGAGTACAGCCCTACGTGTGTGTCCAGCTGTGCTCTGCACATGGGGTGAGGTTGTTGCACGAAATCATGGGGAGCTACCCTGCCGGCACCGTCCCGTGTCTCTTCGCAGCTGCTTTCAGTCTTTTGAAATAGAAAATAAATAAAATGTTGGTGTGTGCTTCTCTCATTGAGTGTGCAAGCATTTGTGTTACCATTTGAAAAAAGAAATTATATTGGCTATAGCACCTGTTATAAGAATATACATTCCTTGAGGAATTACAGGAGTTCCTGATGGGATGGGTGAAAACCTTGCTTGTTTCCATAGTGCCTTGTGTCCCACAGTGCCCTTTGAAAATATTTTAGAAGGGATAAGATCAGGCAGCATATTACTTGATAAAGTCTTATCAGAAAGCTGGAGTGAAAAGAACAGGAACGGGCAGCAAGAGGCAGACAACAGGTGGAGGGAGCCAGGGCCTGGGAAGCATCAGGGTGTGTGTAACTGATAGGTCTGTCCTGTGGAGCTTCACACTCTTTTTCTTTTCTTTGTCTTTTTGCTATTCCTGACATCTCCCAGTGCTATGTTTAGCTTCCCTAGCATACATCCATAAATACTTTTCACTGGAAATGTTATTTCTCGTTCATGAAAGCTGTGTTTAAGGAAGCAAAGTAGATTATGATTATCAAACACTTACTAACAGTTTATTGGGAATCTTGGGGAAATTAATGGGGAAAGCAGTACTGTATTTTCTTGTGTATTACTGGATTTCAAGTGAGGAGTAGGAGCAGTATTCAAAATAATAATTTCCCCGTGTTTTGATTTTGTTCATGTAACTATTTACAGCCTCCTCTTGATACATTTTTCGTGTGCTGTGACAGGTAGTGTATCACTGCATTCAAACAATTGCGCTTGGGGTTAGTTTGGGTGAACTGAGCTTCCCATCTTCTGTTGCTGGAAGAAGAGAACGACAGGAATCAAAAGGTTTGAGCGAGAGTACCTCTTCTGTTTGCATTGAGTTGGTATTAATTGAGGAAAGAGGGGTTTTTGTTTTTCCCTTCATAATGTGTTGCCTTGTATTGTCATTGAGGAATGATTTTCCTGAATTAAGGCAAAAGAGAAGAAATACCTAGGTAATATATTCTCTTAGATGCTCTTGGGGAGCTCTGTGTAAGAAAAGACTCAGAGATTCAACAGTTGGCTCTATACTACTTGCTGTGCAGTACTTTTAGTAAAGTCAATGAGAATGCTGAAAGTAGTTTGCTTTTTCTGACATAAGGATCTCTTAGTCTGGCATAAGAATACTTTTTTTTTTCTTCTCTTAAGTTTAATTTCATCTTTTGAAGGTATACTATTATCTGTGAAGGTATAGCTGTTCTTGTGCTGTGATCTCACCTGTCTAGCTAAGTTTTAAGGTATTATTTTGTTTTGAACTTTTCAAATACCTCAAAGTTGTTTAATTCTGCTGGAGCAATCTGGCATGTTTACAGTGGAAGAAGGAGCAAACAAGGCAAGAGTACTGGATGGTAACTGGCCAGAGTTGAGGAGGAATGTGGGAACTGTGGTTTGCCTCACCTAGCCGTATGAGAATGATGGAGATGTCATGGCAAGGGGAAGTTTTAAGAAGGATAAACTAGTGACCTATGATCATGTGATTGCTTCATTATCATACAAATAATTACAACTTTGACAGATACACACTGGTTTGTGGGTTAGCTATGGGAGGGTGGCATCGCAGATGCCAGCTCAAGTGGGTGTGGTTAAGGATGCCTTTCTGACAGGGGAGCCTAGCAGACAGCTGCATTTTAAAGAGGAAAGAAGTTGAACAGGGCAAGAGATAAGAGGATAGAATGAAGTGGTCAAGTTGGGATGATAATGATTATACCATGTTTAATTTCCCTCTTTTTTTTTTTTTTTTTTTTTCCTCTCTCTTCTGGATTTGCTTTTGCACAATAAGAACACATGGTTTTGATTTGGACAGAGGGGGCGTGGGAGAAAGTATCTGACAAGAATTCTTTCCTTTAGTGCCTTAAGCAGAAGAATGGCCTAATTTCCAAACCTTATGGGTTCAAGAGTACAGCTGTATCTTTCTTATCCACAGGAGATGGACTTGAGCAAAGTGAAGAATGCCTGTGTTTTTTCCTTGCAGGTTTATTTTCCTTGATCATAAATACACCATTAGGTTCTGTGTTTGTTTGAATGGTAAGAAGAGTGTATGTGCTCCTAATCTCATTTTGAAGGTTTGTGTTTCCTCTATGCAGACTTTTGTTGTTGTTTTACTTCACATCTGGAGCGAGCTCCTATGTTGTGGGGGGAAAACATGCACGGAGTTAGAGCACTATGCACAGGGAGATCAAGGTTCATTTTGAAGTTAACCTTCTGTGTGGATCAGAGACAATAATGGGACAGGTGATGCACATATTTAGCTTCATGTTCTTTTTGTAAAGAGGAATATTTTAGTACAAAGCACTGAAAATGTTCATGGTTCAGTGTTCTTTCTAGGCATTGCAAATGATGTACAATGTTAAAGTTCAGAAAGAGTTAATGCAGTTTGCTTGTGGCACTTGTTTCCCTTCATACTTCATGGAGTTTTGAGGTTCATAGGTAAACAAAGTTAGATTGTTTGTGGTTGATGTTCTGAAAACTGTACTTACATGGTCAGTGGACTTAAACACTGAACTAGAGCAAGAAGAATAAGTTCTAGGAGAACTCACCACTGGGGTCTTTACTATTGTATATTTCTGATCCAATGGACTTACTGTTTATTTTGAGAGATTTACTTTTTATTTTTTTTTAATCTCTGCAATTTAAATGTTTCAATCATCAGTAAAGTCAGGATTTTTTCCCCCATGACACCTGATTACATTTGCAAACTAATGTTTCTACTTATATATGTGTATAGTGTTAACTTTCTACCATCACAATTTCTGTTGCTCAGCAGAGGAATTTTCTGCCAGCTTCTAATTGATAGCAGTAGTTAAAATACAGAAAAGATAGTTACTTAATTTTTAAGTGCAGATACTGTGATTTCTCTAAAATTATATTCTCAATCAGTGATTTGTAGTTGTACTTGTGGTGTTTTTCTTCTTGTTCTCAGAATTTAGATAGACCTGACCTTAATATCTTACTGATGCTTGAGAGAACTTTAAATGGTGTTTGAGTAAAACAGATTCATTAAGAAACTATCCTGTAAGAAGGAGATGATTTTACAATTAATGTCAAGCTAGAAAACTACAGTGCAGCTGAAGCCCTAAGACAGGTTTCTTACAGATTGGCCTACTCACAACTTGAGAATTGAAGCAAATTTTACATATGTTGCAATATCAGAGAGAAAGCATTTTATCAGTTTTTTTTTAGACCTTATTTTTTAGTAACTTCAGCCTGTCCTTTATTTTAAAATACATGCTTACAGTCTGTGCTGCCCTCCAGGTTAAACATACTACTACTTGTAAGCTGCTGCAGACAGTGACTGGTTTCAAATTTAGCCTTTTTATGTTGTGCTCATGACACCATCTATTTTGTTGTTGTTGTTGTTTTTGGAAACACAATGCTTGCTTTTTGTGGTTGGATTTGTTGTTGTGTTTTTTAAATCTTGCTGGAATTTCAGAATAGGCAAAAACTTTTGTTAGTATTTCACAATTTTTTTTTCTGGGTCTTGATTTTTGAAAGTTTACTCTGGTGTAGATAGTGGTAAATTGGGAAGAAATGTTTTCCACAGTTGACTGTGAAAACAGCCATGTGAACAGGAAAGTTTCATCAAAACATTCACATTGTTCAGTGTAAGGAATAAAATGCAACTCAATCTGAGTTTTAATAAGAAGCTCTTTCTCCACATCAGCTACCAAGCCTGATTAATTGTTAGCATTTCTCTACTTCTTTCACATTGTCAATTAGCTTTTCTTTGGTGTGTTCTCTGTGCTCAGTGCTAAACCGAGCTTTAAATTGGGCCAGTTGTATTTCATGTAAGAATAAATCATCTTTGTTTTTCTGTGATTAACTTAGTAAAATAGCAAAATCAAAGGCTTGTTGAGATCTCAAGGTCAGTTTGAGATTCCATAGCTGTAGGTGATGATTCAGCTTAGATTGTTTTGATGAGCATCCTAGTGGATCTAAGGTTAAAAATTCCAAGATGATAAGATGACCCTTATTTTTAAAGTACATTTCCCTGTGATTGTTTCAACTTTTATTTCCTAATTAGTGACCAAACATGCTGTAGCTATTGTGGGAAAATAGTTAAAGATAAGAGCATTTGAAATTACACTGTGTGCTTGTCATAATCCTGCTTCTTTTTGACCTGAGATGGCAGTTGAAAAAAGTTTTGTTGGTTGGTTTTGGTGGTGGGGGTTTTGTTTTCTTTCTTTTTTTTTTTTTTTTAATATAAGCATTTTTTTCAGGGATTTCTTTTTGTATGCTTGCAATGAAAACAGCAACTTCTGCTGAGAGACATATGTTCACAGTTGTAGTAGGGTGCTTGCACAGTTAAATTCAGCTGGGCTGCAATTAACCTTAAAAGCAGTGAACCAGACATGCTCATGGAACACTTCCACAGCTTAGTGTCTAATGATTGATCAATAGTTGTATTTATGTGAAACCCAAAAGTAAGGGTTTATTTGGCATCTGTGTAGAGTGAAAGATCGTTATGTTATTGTAAAATTCTCCATCTTATCAGGACAGCTGATGAACAGTCACTTCCCATTGCTGGAATCCTTGTGGAAAGCAGGCTCTCTTGCTGGAATAAATGTGTTTGTGGGTTTTCAAGCTCTCCTGTTCTGCTGTTTGTTGTATATGGTTTCAGGAAAAAGTAATTTTCCTTTTTTTGTCTTGGTGTTCCTGTGCTTGTGGGACACCTTAGGTATAGACTGTGATGTCAAAATGAGAAGTGGTCTGCATTCCACTTGTTTGGTTGGAATGAATGTACCTTACAGTTAAGGTGACTTTTATAAAGAGCCCTTATGGCTGTTCAAGATTTAAGTGCTCAGTACCAATGACTTCTGTCCCTTTGTGTGCAAACTATTTCAGTTAGCAATGCTTTATAAAAGTGTATGATTTTTATAGAGACCTAAATGTAAAATAGGCAACACAATGTGTGTTGAGGAAAAGGGTTCTTTTTCTTCACTCTTGGCTTCTTCAAAAGCCTGACAGTGTCTCAGGAAGAGAACTTTTGGTTACAGTAAGCTTTAGCCAGAGTAATTGTTTATATTGCAAAGATGTATACCCAATCTAAAAGAGCATTGAATAAATCACCACACACTGATAAATCTATTCACAGCCATAGTGATTTCTGGATAAGGGTTGTTACATGTAATGGAGTTTTTTTGAGGTCACAATGAATCAGGTTTGCGACTTTGGACCAGCCTCTGCCTTGTTCACTGTGACCCTACTGATGTGCTGGGAAGAAGCAGAATAATTATCCTGGTTTTTGTTTGAACATCTGTAGAATTCACAAAAGTAGCAGAATGTTAATCAAAGCAGAGAATTATATCCAAACTTAATATGTATTTCAAATAATCAAACATAAGGAGTTTCGTCCAGCTGAGCTGCAGAACCGTATTTTAAGCATACATGGTTGTGGTATTTTGAATAATAAGACAGAACTTTGCTTCACCTCTAATGAAAGCACTTATGTAGTACATCAGTGTTCATGTAGCTGAACATGCAGAGTTACTGGATAGCCCATGGCAGTCTTTTGCAAAAGCAGATAATGATAATATTACTGGTGACAAAATCTAATTGCTTCTGTATTATAAAGTAAAGTAGTGCATGATAACTTTTAAAATCTCAAGCAGACACAGAATTAGGCAAGGTTGTTAGAGAGAAGTGATATCTTTCATTAGACAGATGTGGTTGAAGAAAATAGACGAGATTTGGATAGTAGCAGGGCTTGCTGTAAAGGCTCTTGCCTAAGGTGAGGCTCGTGGTAAAACCTGTGGTGCCTCTGCTGTGCTTCTGTAGGAGTGCCCACACCTCACTCATGGGGCAGGAAAGCACACACCTCCTTGTAAGCAGAGGCTCAGCCTTAGTCGCTGGGGTAGAGCACTATTTTAAGATCTGCTGGAAGGTTTCCTCCTGGATTCCTTCCTTCCCCACTGTTGGTTCTTATCTTTTTTTATCTTAACCCAATGCTCAAGAAGAAAGCAATAGAAAAATATAAAGTAAACCATCTTTTACTTGTCTTCAAGCAGCCTTTTTTTTTTTTTTTTCCCCAGAAGGGAAAATTTATTTGTAACCTTAAGGTTGTCACATAGATAATTTCACTTATTTAGTCCCTCAAAAATTTGACCAATTTAATTTTAAACCTGGTGCTAGTCCACAGCCTGCCATCACATCAGCTTTATTCTTCCATATCCAATATCCATATTTCTGAGATTCTGATTGACTCTGTTGATTAATTTGCTGGTTATTGAACCCCTGCAATTTGCTATAATCTCACATTCTGCCCCCCGCCCCCCCTTGTTTTCTCCCCCATTTTGCTTACTAACGTGCTTTTGTGCTGGAGCTTGGCATACTCATTGCCAGCTTCCTTATGCTTCTCACTCTTTCTGGGACCTTTTCCAGTTTTGCTCATTTAATGACATAAGCAAACCCAATACAAAGCTTTATAAAAACCATGCAGTTGCAGCTCCTGTTTATCCTTCAAGTAATACCCTTCTGTATGAATCCCAAGGAGCATTTTAATGTGGGAATAATTTGAATTGTAAAGCTGAAGGGAATGAAAAAATCCTTTGCTGTGGGTGGGCTGGAAAGACCTGTTTCTATGTTGGGGGCTTTTTCAAATATTCATCAGTTAGAAATATTCATCAGTTAGACTGTATTTTCCTCATTCTACCTTTCCTTCCCTCCACCCTGATAAAGTTACTGGGCTTTCTTCTCTCAGGTAACAGCAGAGAGTAACCAAAGCTTCATAGTGATTACTTAGGACATACAATTTTATCATGTTCTCTTGGAGATCTTTTCCATACACTCAGATACATGAGGAATTTAATGGGTGAGAGTTGCAGAGCTGGAAAAGGGGAGGTAGGGTGTACTGCAGGCCATGTAGCAGCAGTGTAAATTACTTGTGCTTAAAGAGTAAATATCTGAAATTCCTTTTGCAAGTGCATGCTTGGCTTCAGTCATATGTAAGTATCTTTCTACTTCTTAGAAGTTTGTCTTCACTTAAAATAAGTAGAGACATAGCTCAGAAACTCAGAGAATCTTATGTGTTAAGAGGAGTCTTGTTTTTGCCATGGAAATCACCTTAGTGTAAGGCTGCATGGAGCTCTTACAGAGGATGTGGTTGTTTTCCACAAATGGATTACATGTGTAATGTATTTACTCATATCTCGTTCCAGATAATATTATTGATTCGAGGTAATATAATTCTTTAAAGCATTTGGGGGTTTATTTAGTAATTTTTTTTCCAACAGTAATCTGATTTTGTTCCCCCTGCCGTTATAGTAAGGACACTCTACTGGTGGTTACAAAAAAAAATCAAAGAATGTCTTGTTGGAGGACTAAAATGGTATTTTTTTTCCTCAAGATCAGACTCCTGAAGGAATAGCATTTTTAATCATTCAATACAATGAAATGGATACAGAAAATATTAGTAATACTGTTCTGAGTAGTCTTTAGCAGACATACCTATGTATAATAGCTTTTCAAATTTGTTTTTCTTAATTTGATATTAAATGAAAAAGATTGGTTGCTATTTAGACTTCTTCCTTCTAGTGATAGACATAAGATGCACATGAACAAAGAAAATTTATGAAAGCCCTTCACAGTGTAACTCTTGCTCCATCTACTGCAGAGTCCAGTGAAATCTTATCCTCAAACCTGGTATGAGCAATGAGGGTTGAGCTAATATAGCTGCTGGAATTAGTCAGTGGAAGACATAATTATTATCAGAGAATGTATGCCTCCAGTAGCGTTTGTAGTCAGGCTAAGGGAAATCTAATCCCACAGCCTGTGCAAAGTAGACTGATAAAATTGCATTTAAAGGTCCTTTTAAAGAAAGCTATTCTTGCTTATCCAGTGAGCGCAGAAGTATAGTGCTCATATAAAAACCAAGTTTGATGTTTTGTAAATACTACAAGGTAACATATTACTATTACTGCTGCTCTTGTTATTATTAGTTTTTTGTGTGACCTTTTGTAAAACTTTGTGTTTTGTAATTGTGTACAAGCTTTTTCCCGTTACTCATTAGATTAGTTTCCTAGTGGTCTGTACAATTCAATAGAAGTATTTTCAAGTGAGAGGTGTCAAGCCTTCTGGAGTGGTGTAGAAGAGACAAAGTGGACTCCTATCCATTTGTTTGTTTTCATTACCTTCACAAAATAATTACTAACCTGAAGAAGCTGAATTAAATGCAGCACTTGAGTATTAGATTGGAGTTACCATCAAGTGAAGTGTAAATGGTGCATCAACCGTTTTCCTAATATTGTCTTGATTTAATTGAAACTTAAACTCGGTGAGTGACAGACAGAGGAAAAGAAGAAAGCAGACTGAAGGACTGTCCACTTTATTGCCTGGTAGAACATTTATATGGTGGAATTAAGTGTACCTCCAAGTGGCTTCTGGCACTCTCTCCAAAACTATGCCCTGATTTCAGGTCACCTGTTGGATCATAGGAAGGCAGTAGAAAATAAATAGGTTCTTTAACTGTTTGATGAAAAGAGAAAAATATTTAACACGATAGTTGTCATCACTAGAGTTTGGGAGCATTCTAATTAGTTTGGTAAATTAAAGAAAAAATAGAGTTCCCAGAGAGCCCATGATAGTTGTAAGGGGTTGCAATGCTGCATAAAAAGATATGTGGTCATCTTTTCTACCATGCTGTGGCTTTCCTCACCTTCTAAGAGGCAAAGAACATTTTAGCACTGTGGGTGGGAGAAAGACCCTTGGCACAATGGTGGTGGAAGAGAGAACAAGAACACTGCTGGCAGCTCATCCTAAGACTTGGAAAAATTCAGTTGAGTCCATTTGAAATCTGCTTAGGGATGACTTTCCTTTAAGGTTTGGGGACAAATTCCCAGTTCCCAGTAGGGAGGTTGGTATAATCCCTGTCACCTGTGACATTGCCCTCAGGTCCCCATGATTTCCTCTGCTTTTATGACTTGCCTTTCCTTGAGACTGAATCAAATTAAATCCTGTTTTAATATGAGACAGCATCTGATTCAGTAAGGCACTTCGGCTGGGGATTTCCAGACATGCTGCTCTAGTACTACCCAAACTGTTTCGATGTCCAACTCAGGACAGAATCCAGAGTTGCCCCTGCTGATGGTGTGCTGGAGGCTGCTGTTGCTGCTGCTGGTTATTGGATGTGTCTCACCATCTAGATAAAGAAGTCTGAAGTGCCTGCGGGCTGGGCTGCTGTGTAAAGCCCAAAGCTGGGGATCTGGGATTCCTCACCCACAGATTGTTAAGGACTCTAGAGAAGGTCACACATAGTTTTTCTCTACTGTTGGATTGACTGCTTATTTTAATGACTGTATTCCTTTTAAATGCATACTAGATTTGTTCAAACCTCTAATCAGAGATTATCTGGCTTGTTTTATTAAGATTTACCTACATATATATGTGTGTACACTATTTCTTCCACATTTTCCTAACTTGTTATTTTAATGGTCTGGGTAAATGCAGTATCTGCTGCTTTTAGTGTTTTCTCTGCATCCTGTGATTTTTCTTTTACTTCCTTAGCCAAATTATGTTATGTGGTCTATTAAATTTGTTTTTTTCATTCTTTTTCTTGTGCTTGGTTTTTAGATCTCAGTTACACTCACATGTGATTTCTGTCCATGGTTTGAATTCAGCACATTGATGTCTATCTGCTATATATGTGTGGTTGTCAGTATTCGTTATCTACTGTATCTTCCAGTTTAAAACAGCTAAAGAAATGTGTTCTTTTTTTCTAGCTATATTACATATTTAGCAAAATCTTTGAGGAATATTGCTGCTGTTTGCTTTTTTCCATGTATCAATTTAGCTTGCTAGTTGCATGTATTTCTGGAGTGCTACATTGCAGGAGTTTGTGATCATGAATAATTGAAGCCCAAAGGTTAAAACAGGGTGGTTGCACAAGTTTAGGAACAAGAGGCTCTGTGGATATTGTAGTCTGAGCTCTGTGAAAAATGCACTCTTTGATCATAAGATAGGAGCTGGTCCAAGGGCTAGACACTGTTTGGACAGCTTAAAGTTAAGCATAAATCTGTGCAAGCCTGGGAATATATTTGCTAAGTTGAGACGTGGTATAGCACAATCCAGATAAAGGTAAATAATTACTACAGCTCAACTGAGGACATTTTATTTGATCTGTTAATTAACACTTACGTGAAAAACAAGGTAGAGAGCGCTCAGCAGAAGACTTTCTTCATTTTGCTGTTTGTTTTGCTTGAGTTCACCATGTCTCAGCCAGTTGACTTGGATACATTGTCATAATCTTGTAAAGCATAGTTGGTCTTCTGAAAGCATAAACTAAGTTTAGTGGTGTCCTTATAACTTTATCTGCATCATCCTCCATCAGGTCATGCTCTGCTAGCCTGTTCTTAGGAGGCAAAACTCTTGTAACTGAGTGCTGCTTGAGTGCAGGCTTGTTGGCAGGAGTGTCCATGCCAGCCAAGGTGCTTCCTCCTGGTAGGAAGGTGTTCTGGTATTCCTGTGTGAAAGTATCTGCTACTCCTCAGAGTCAACTTTATGTTTTTGAATGAACCTTATGCTTATGAAAAAAATATGTCTGCCAAATGCTGGGTCTGATGAAATTCTAGCTTAAATACAAAAACCACATGTCCTTGATAGAAGAGTCCATTAGGCCCTCTGCAGCTCAGTCTTCTGAGGCAAGGCTTGTTACTGACACCAGAAGTCCTTGCTGCATAGTGGTGGACCGGCACATATTATCAAGCCTTGAAGGTGGAGAAACTAAACTGGTATGCTCTAGTGCAAGAGGCCATGACAGTGCTCTTCAGGTCAGGAAGGATTCCCTTTCCCTCCCTTGAGGGCTCTGTGGAAGGGCTTGAGCTAGGCCTTGCTTATCTGCTGTAGATCCATGCTTTCTATTCCCCTTTTCTGTCTAGGCAACAAGTTAATTTTGATAATTACTTCTAGTTACATTTATTTTGTATGTACTGTATTGTATGAAGGGAATCGTTAAGATGAGTCTCTGTACTCTTTAGATTAGACTTCCAAGATCCCTAAAAGGAGCATGTCAAGAGAATATGGGAAAATTATGCTGAACATTGGGTAACAGCATTTGAAACAGAGCTTGATGTGATCCTCAAACATTACAGAGTCCTACATTCCCTAAGACAATTTCTTTTCTAGGACATGTGTACATCAATTAGTATGTACTGCTATCAGGTTGGATATTTTAATTGGTCATCTCATCACTTTTTAGAAGCAAACTTTACTTCAGAAAGTTAATAAGACCTTGAGGTAAAATAGTCTTCAAAACGAGATGGTGATCTGTCTTGATGAATTCGTCATTGAATCCACTGGAAGAATCCAGTAATGGGGATATAAAGACTTTAGAAATACTGTCCAGCTTGCTGGAGGAGGAACCTTCTCTTTTGTATAGCAAAGTGTTGGAGTGCTTTGCCCACTCATGTCATCCCTAAAGGGGAGATTCTTAAGCTCACATTGTGTGCTCTTCTGAGGGTAAACAACACAAGTAAGCAAGCCTGTTTACTTGTTTGTGGGATTGTTTTTGTTGGTTTGGGGATTCTTGTGTTGGTTTTGGTTCTTTTCTGAGTCCTTGTGTGTTTTTACCTTGTTGTGGAATGGGAGTAAGTATCTCCTAGCTAAAGTTTCACTACTGGTGTCAATTTGCCTTTGGATTACCGAGAAACGTAGTGTGATCAATTTTCTTTTCCATGTTGTTCCTGTCCTGATAGTGCAGTTCCACAGGAGTTTAACATAGGGCTGGATGTGATCCATTCTTCCCATTGCTGGGCCTTGCCTTTTGTCCTTGTGCTGCTGCTGGGGAGGTGTCAGAGAGTGCCTGTGCTCAGGGAGCTGGAGGTAGTAACCCTGGCAGCAAAGTTGCAAGGGTATTTCTGGCTGGGCTGCCTGTGCTGTCTGTCTGTCCTGCTGCCCCAGCAGTAGTGGGGCTGTAGGTGTGTGTGGGCTTGGGAACAGTGTTGGATCAGCGTCAGCAGCCATCGTGCCACATGGGGACTCATCCAGAGTTGCTGTGGTATGCAGGGGACAAGGAAAAAATGCCCATTTAGTAAACTTTGAGAGGAAGAATGAGTTGCAATTCAGAGCCTGGTCCCAATTAGCTGCTGTATTCTTTCCTTCTGTAGGAAAACCTCAGCTGGCCCAGAAGAGTAGTTGTTTGATCCTGAGTGTCAGACATGCTTCACACTCTAATCTGGTCGCTCTTTTGTGAGTAAACCTTGCCTCCTGCTGCTGTTTTCCTCATCTGGAAGCAAGCATCAGGTTTCAGGATTGCAGTCTCTAGACGGTAGAAACAGCCCTTTCCCCTCAGTTTTGAAGTTTGATATTAAAGCATTTTCTACTTTTTGAGCCCTGCAAATGCCTGAGAAGCTCCATGTGCTTGACATGATCCTGAACTGTAAGTTGCTCATGACTCCCTTCTTCTGCCTTTCATGAGGCCGATTGAAAAATGACCTGGCTGCATCATTTATAAGTGCAGTAAAAACTCCTGCCAGTTTCCTTTGCCAAAAGTTTCGCTTTCTGGGTGTGTTCCTGTTCTTGTTTGGTTGGTTCAATTAACAACCAACATTTGCATTTAGTTTTCTTTTTGTTTTGCAGGGGTTTTTTGAGCAAACTGGGGGTGCTGTGGCATTCGGAATCAATAGGGCCCTGCAGCTGCCTGTGCCTCCAAGTGCTGGCAGGATGTCCTGGGAGAGATGGGAATGCTCACTGGGAGCTCTGTGCTGGCAGGCTGGAAGATCTCATGAAAGAAGTCAAAAAAGACTGGCGAGGTTAAACTGTTCACCTTCTGAGGAAAGAGCAATGGCTGGCAAGAAATGTTGAAAGAACTCTTGTCTGTGAAGAGCTGTGTCCAGGAGGCTGCAGGAATAGTCTTGTTCCTTCCTTCACTCTCCCATAAGTGTTTTCCTTCAAAAAAATAGTTTTGTGTTAGGTTTCATGGGTGAGGGACATTTGACATTTTATTTTGAAAAGATAAGAAATGTTTTATTCTTTTGCTTGATAGGACTGATGTTAGTTTCTAGTGCTGTACCAAATGCCAAAAATGAGTACACGAGGATTTTACAAAACCTTTCCATTTTTCCCCCCCCTCATGCTGATTCCACCTGTGGTTTAGTGCAGCAGCCTTTAGCTGGCTTGTCTCAGTTTTCATGGGGCTACAGGGAGGGGTTCAGTTTTGTCCTAGCAATTAATGGAGATGATATGGCTGGCTGTCCTGAATTAGTCCTGGAAAATCTTGTTTGTGTGTTTGGGATGAGTCAGGAAGGAAAGTGCCAGGTTGAAATAACTGTGCCAATTCTGAGTGAAATGGAACAAAGGCAGGAAGGTCCTGTTCTGCTGCACCTGCACGCCTGGCCAGGCTGAGGGCTCAGGCCCAGGGAGAGGAGGAAACGTGTTAGCCAAGTTCAGGTTACAAGCCCGGATTTCATGCTATGGAGGTATTTGTTTTTCTGAAATGCTTTGGCTGTCATCTTGGGGTGGACCAGCACATTTTTAAGGGTTTTTTTTATCCATCAAATAAAAAGGATCTGTAATTCCATGTGATAATAAACTCCACCCTTCCACATGACGTTACTGCAGTGTTTAAAAAAAAAAGAGCATATTGTTTCATGCACAGGATTAATACAGGTTCATGTAACCATATGAAAATTAGAATTATTCTAATGACCCTTTAGTATGAACTTCTGAAACTCTTATTATCTGTGTCTAGTTCTGCACTGAGGGATCATGGGAAGTTTTCTTTCCTAGATTGCTTCAAGTATAGAGCTGTAAACATTACATCCTGTGTAGCTTGAGATGAGAAAAACAATTCTGTCTCAAAGTTGGCAAGCTTATTTCTGTATGTCTCACATGGATCTGCATATGTTGAGCACTTAAAGGACAAACAAACAACAAACCCCAAAACAAACAAAACGAAACAAAAAAACCCCAGCAAAACTTCCATGGGGTTTAGCTCCCATTACAAAGAGCACAGATTAAGATTTACTCAATGCTCTGCATAAATTTTCCTGTCACCTGTATATATGTCTGCTTTTAGAAAGGGAACACTATTTGTCTGTTGGCATTGGGGGATTTTATTTCACCTTGTAGTAGAAATGTTTTCCTGTTACCATTGAAGTTGCCTTTGTGTGATACACAATATTACAACCGGGAAGAAAACTGAAGAGATGCAAAAATAAAATGAGGAAGTTATTTTATTTAGTATCTCTTGCTGTGTAGTTTGGAGTTTTTAAAGAAATTTTATAAAATGCTTTTCAGAGTTGCAGTGTCAGTTAATGAAATCCTTGCATATGATTGACAGCTTTATTCCACTTGTTGTGTCTTATAGCTGATAGATTCGAGTTATTCTAAAAGATCGTGTCTGGCATTTTTACATATTATGTAAGTGATCTAAAGAGAAGGATGCACACGCATGTGTTTGTTTTCTTCTTGCACTTTTGGAAAGTGCATGAGCAGGCACAGGAGATGGGTACATTCTACATTTTGTCACAGTTTTGTCTGATTCTCTTCTTTGTCTGTCATGAACTGATCTTGGTATCTGATTTAAAAACTGTAACTACTTCTTTCCTCACTCCGTCATTGTTGCTTTGGTTTTTTTGAGCTTAGTCCTGCGTGTTGTCCCCTCTTTCAGGAGGGGAAGGTTGGTTGCTTTGCTTTTTGGTGGCTTTTTAATAGCAAAGCTTCTATCCTGCATTCACAATCTAGTATGCATTTAATTGCTGTTAAGAAATTATGAAAACAATCGTGTACATACATTCAGTCTTTTAAATTGCCCCTTCCTAAGCACTTCTTCACGTGTCTGAGAGGAAAAATTAGATAGTGCTCTAGTAGAGCAGAGGTGCTTTTGGAATTGTAGTATGATGTGTGATTTTGAGCAGATGTGAGGCTTACCTGGAAGAGGAGGGAATCCCCTTCTTCTGCTCCTAACTGGGGGCTCAGGTACTATAATCGTGTGCAGTTTGCATCATACCTGTACCACCTGGATGCTCTTGACACATGATGCAGAACAAGCTCATCTGAACATTTCTGATGGTTTCTACTTCGATGTTTACCAAGAGCTTTCAAGAAATTGGACTCCCTCAGTTTAGTTTGATTGTTGCTTCAGCAAAAATCTTGCTTGAGGGGGCTTGCTAGAAGCTCCTAGGTCCTAAGGAATAGCGACAGACAGCAACATGACAGCAGCTGGACGTCCAGGACAGTATTTCACATCTTCCCCTTTCCTTTCCTGGCATTGTATTTTAAGAAACATCTAATTTTATGTGTTTATTTCTAGAGACTTTATTCTATACTGACATAAACTGGGTATATCAGGAGTCATGTTTATAGTGTACTAGTAAAGGGATGTTTCCCACTACATTATACATATATTAAGAGCAAAGCTGTTGCAGATCAGAGCTATTTAGAAGGCTGTCTTCTCAACCCTTCAGATTCTCTCTGTCTGGGCTAGCTATTTTGAAAAATATTTTCATATTTGCAAAATATGACAGCTGTTACAAATGCTCATGTGTATGGCACATGCTTGGAAATGGTAGGAGTTGTGAATATAAAAATTGGCTGCAAGATACTTACGTCCAGGACAGGATAGAAAATATTGAGAGACAAAACTGTGATGATTTGCCTTTTCTAGAACTGCATATGCAGGCATTGCTTCCATGGGCTGACTCTGCTGGGGTATTTGCCTTGTGATAAATCAAGATGGGGAAAATTCAGGACTAAGAGGTTTGTTTAATCAAGTCAGAGTGTGTTTGTAGGCAAATTCATTTGTGGAAATTACCCTCTTACTATGAAGGACTATAGAGGCCTTTAGCGTTGTTTGATTGAGAAAGGCTGTGTGGATTGGTGACTGGAATGGTTTGGGGGAATTTTGAAGACCAAGCTGTAGTTAATATAGGTGATGTTGCAGGTTTGATTACAGTGTCTAATCCCTGAGAGTACTACTCTAGTGGCTAGTAAGTGGCTAAAGAATGCTGAATATGTGAAGTAGTGAAACCCACACGTTGTACCTACTTGGTGGGGTTAGTTCTTCTGCACTTTCTTCAAGATGATGTATCTGGCCATCAGGTCATCTTGCTTTGGCAAAGTTACCTTGAGTAAACAAAGAAAATGATAGTTTTGAGAAGCAATGGGTCAGGTTAACTCTCTTGTGGTCTTATTGCCCTTGGCTTTCTGTTACAAGCCTGATGGAACATGTCAGAAACGGACCTAGTATGGAGCAATAAGTGTTCATCGAGCTCTCTTCTGTTGCAGATTAAAATTGAATGCTAGCAATACTTTTTTGAGATTCCTGAAAAGGTGGATTTTGTTTTGCACAAGTTATTTTCTTATTTTAAAATACTTGACTAATGTGCAAAATACCTAAATGCTCTCATAAACTGTTTCAGCTCTAAACTTGTTACTGCTTCACCCATTTTTGTTTAAAATTGCACTTTAAGAAACATCTACTTTTGTGTTTATTTCCAGAGACTTTATTTTACACTGACATAAATTGAATATATTGAGTCATGTTTATGATGTATTAGCAAGGTGGTGTTTCCCACTACATTTATATATACCTAATCAGGGTAGCTAGTGAAATAACAATCTCTAATTAAAATCCTGTATGGAAAATGCAGTTGGCTGGAATTGTTTTTAGATGACAGTGAACTTCAAGGAGAGTGTTGGTTTTTACAGCCCCCTTGTTTCCAGTACCCTGAAAAATGTCTCAGAATTTAGAGATTGTTCTACTGAAATGGCATTTTAAATAGCCACATAGTAGCTGATGCATAATGAATGAACATATTGTAATGGACCAGAAGGATCTGCAAACTATGTAGCCTGGCCTTCCAGACAGTGTGGATGTTGCATACTTACGTGAAATTCAGCTTTAGTATTCTTTGGAAATAATCTCGGAGATACTGTTGTTTGACCTTGATTTTTTTTTTCAACTTCTTAATCTTTTGTTTCAATTTCACTAAATGTTGATTTCTAGAAGTTGATAAGTTTCTGCTTTAAATTCTTCTTTACCTTCCAACAGTAGCAAGCTGTTTCTGTGCAGAAAGGAGGCCTGTTGCAAGAACAATTTGAATTTCATTCAGTGCTGTTCAAATTCAAAAATTGTATATATTTGTGTGGCTCACAAACTGAGAAATTTGACCTTCTTTATGCATGATTTCTGTTGTCCTTGGGCATAGCTGGAGAAAATGGTTGGTTGACTCTGAAGAAAATCTGTTTGTGAAGAAATAATTAGGAACTATCCAGAGTGGTTTAGTTTTTCTGTCACAAAAAGACCAAAATCCTGAATCATGTTTACCGTGAACCTTGTTACCTTTTTCCTTTTCAGGTTCTGTAGTGTTATACTGTCATTCTGATTAAACAATGCTTTCCCTGTTCAATTTGCATTAAAATTACCTGTTCTGTGAGGGCATCTTCCTCTTTGCCCATGGCATTGGTTGAGTCTATCCAACTGTTTCTCTAAGAGATCCCTTCAGGTATCTGCTGGGAGTAGGCTAATCCTGTGAAGCATATGAAATTGGCAACTGATATTGGGATTGCTAATGCTTCTGGTAGGCATTGTATTTCCCGTGTTGAAGATCTAATTCAGTGAGACTTCTAGAACTTGTTTGTGTAGCACAGTGCAATAGCCCTGGATGGGGTTCTAAGTACAGCTGAAATATTCATTGCTAGCACCGTACAGGTACTGATTTTGCAGGGTGTATTTTGAGGGGAGGCATTTTTATGGGCTGTGGGTTCTCACATGCGGGACTGGTGTCCAATGCCGAAGGAATGTTTCAGAGCCTGTTTGCCTGGAGCTGCCCTTCTGATCTTCTCTTTCAAAGTCCACAGAAAACACTTTAATGATGTGCTTCTAAAGAAGAAATACTATTACTAGCGTGTTATTTCACAGCTGAATAAATTTGTCTGTTATACAGAATCTAAACATGCCTGGCTTGCTTGGTTCTCCAATAATTTGGAAAACAG
Source organism: Cettia cetti (assembly GCA_013401135.1). Taxonomy (NCBI): domain Eukaryota; kingdom Metazoa; phylum Chordata; class Aves; order Passeriformes; family Sylviidae; genus Cettia; species Cettia cetti. The sequence goes on from VZUI01051499.1 coordinate 20,511, forward strand.
TTTAGCAGTGGGAGTTCAGTAGTATTTTGGAGAAAGACTCATGCAATGAAAAGACAAACAAAATTATATTTAGGGCTGTTCTCTTGGCCATAGTAAATAATTAATAATGCTGGAGGTGATGTAAGCAGGGTTGTGCTACATTTGGGAAGAACATTCTGGTTGTGGTATACTCCTTGTTTTTTCCGGTTGTGTTGCAGCTGTTTGCTGCTTTTCCCAATTTCACTACTGCTTATGTCCTGAAATAATCTTGTCTGGTTCAGTGGGACTGTCTGTAAGCCTGAGTGTTTACAGCAGAGTTTGACTTCAGTCTCCAACAAATGCACACTGAAGCTGGAAGTACTGCTTTAAATTCTGGTTGTATTATAATACAACCAGAAAATAATTCCATAAGGAATGATGGATGAGATCAGCACAGCCCAACGTTAGGTTGGGTATTGGGAGAAGCAGTAAAACTCCAGCTGCCCTTAGACTCTGCTTTCAGCTTGAGGTCAAGGATCTAGGAACAGGCTCGTTAGTGCTCTTTACAAAGATATCCACTTTTTAATTGAGGCAGTCAGTAATGGGAAAATACTCAGGTGTCTGTTGGTGCTTTATGCTTAGCTGGGGGTAAGCATGCCTTTCTGCTACAAATCTAAAAACTGCACTGAGACGACACTCTCTCTACCTCCAGTATTTGCCAGCCTTCAAAGTCTGTAACTTAAAAGATTAGAAGCTAAATTTTACCTCTTAAACATTTGTACCCATCTGCCACTCTTAGAAAGTATTTGAAATACTGAAACACTTAGCACTCCTTTGACATTTTTCATTACTTTGATTTCTCCTTGGAAAAAATCCAAGCCCCATCTGTAACTTGCCCCTTATATACTTGGAAATTAGAGTACAGAAGCACTGCAGATTTCAGTGACTAACATTTAATGTGGGATGATGTGTTGGCATGCATTAAAAATAACTTCCTTTTAATTCTTCAGACTTTTGAGATCTTAAAATATTTTATGCAATCTCATGGAGTTTTAAAGAATAGTTGTTTTTAAAGATGTAGATAGTTTGCTACTTGGGGAACAAAGCTTACTTGAAAAAAATTGGTAGTGTCGTTTGACTGAAGAAAGTTAACAAAAAATAGAGTGAAACCTTGTTTCCAAATATACCAAGGTACAAGTATATCTTGTGTATTTTTAAAAGTCCATAGTGTATTTTTAAAAGACTAACTTTAATTATGATTAGACAAATTTATCTGCAACATAGTGCTATACTGTGTGGTTTGGCATGTTTAAAAAGGTCTGTAAAGGTTTGTAGATTACTGCCTAGGTATCTAGCTTTGCTTTTGGAGCTGGGAAAACCTTTCTGCAGACTTTTTCATGAGACATGTATCGAACTCTGCCCAAAGGCACCATTTTCTCCTTAGGTTGCTATCCAGAGTTTATCAGTTATAAAAGTTAAATAAATTACTCCCCTTTACATCTTTCTATGCTTGTGGTCTATTCTGTTGCAATTGTCTAAAATCCAAGTAGCTAAATTCCCAACTATTTTGTCTGCCTTGCAGCACACTTCTGTGGATGGATACACTGAACCACACATCCAGCCTATCAAGTCAAGTAGCAGACAAAACATCCCCCGATGTAGGAACTCCATCACATCCACAAATGAAGAGCATCCTCATATTGGAAATTATCGCTTACTGAAAACAATAGGAAAAGGAAATTTTGCCAAAGTGAAGCTGGCAAGGCATGTGCTTACTGGAAGAGAGGTAAGCCTTGGAAAAAAAAAAGGCTGACAGTTTGATTTGTTTTCTTTGGCTATCTTTATGATAAGTATTTCTTCTAGAAGCTGTTTCAGGATGTAGAAGTTACCTGGTATGCCTGAGTTTCCACCTAACCACCTACCCATTCCCTTTTTAAATTGTGGCTTCTTGGTGAAAGGATCAAAACATTTGTTGTGCATCAAATGGCATTTTGGGGTTGGGAAGGTGTCTATTCATCCCTAAGCATTTCTAAAACTGAAGAGAAATGTATTGATAGGCAGATTTCATTGATATTAGTGATCTGTTAAATGATAAATCTTGTGTTTGGAGGGCCTGGACAAGATAACATTGTTCACTCCAAACACAGATAGAAGTATAAAACTGATTCCTTAGTAAGAAAGTTCCAAGTTCCTGCTGGTAAATCTTAATAGGTTAGAGATTTTTTCTTGATGAAATGTATAGAAGTAGACACACATGCATGTATAGAAGTAGACACACATGCATCAGTGCTCTTGCTCACAGAGGTGCAATATATTTTTGTTCAAACCTTCTTCTGAGCTCAGTAATTAATAGTTGCTTGTTTTTTTTCCCAAGGTTGCTGTGAAAATAATAGATAAAACCCAGCTAAATCCTACTAGCCTGCAAAAGGTAAGAATAGACCATAACATCTGAAATTCTGTAAACAGTTGAACCGTGATCCTTTATTTACTTCACAAAAATATTTGATCCTCTTATCTTGCTAAACAACATTTTTGTGTGTGACCTTGGAAGAGTGTGGTCTCCCTGCTATAATGTGCACATACATTTGTCTGAGGGCAGTGACTCCATGTGGTTCCTATCTGAGCTTTGTTGTTCTGCTCTTCCTTCCTCCTCTAGCTTTTCTCTTTGCCAGCAGTAACATTTCTTTCCAATTAGGTATAAAAACAGTTTGTCTGAATGCTACACCAAGATTTAATGCTGTAAAGGATGGCATTTTCTTGGATTTTTTCTTTAATATAGTAATTGTTTTTTGTGGACTTAGAGTACCAACTTCTGCTTTAATGGGTTTTTCTACATTTGTCTTTATACTCTTTCAACTTTAATAAAATATTTGCTGAACTCAGGGGACCTGTGGCAATTACTTTTTGTGCGCAGAATTGACAAAATGAGTGAATATAATCAAAACAGTGTTGTTTATGCCTGTAGATAGAAATTCAGAAGTCTTTCATAGTCATTGTCATAAGGGTTTTATCAAAACCCTGGGGGTTTTTATTTGGTTTGGATTTTTACTATTTAACTCTGCATGTGTTTTGTTGTGGCTGAAGCACAGAAATGTTGTACTGTCCTATTGGAGGATATCCATTATAAAAATTTGGGGTATTTTTTGTTTACAAATACTAGACTACTGCTATCTGTAGCTGTAGAAATGAAAGACACCAGGGCTTATTACTGTTCTTTTATCTCTGGCTGCTGTTAAAATTTATTTTATTATCTAACTTTGGTTATGGGGAGTTACAAACAGCCTTGCTTTACTTTTTTTTTTTTCTTTTGTCTCTTTTATACTTTATTTGCTTTAATGTCTCTTTGTGGTAGTTGAGTGAGTTCTTCTGGATTTTTATTTTTAATTCAACCTGCTGTGCAGTCCATGCAGAAGCTTTGCTGTTAAGTCCTATATCCTATATTAAGCAAATCTCCTTGCTAATATTTGAGCTAGAGGAGAGGGACCCACAGAGGCAGCGTGTGACAGAGCACATTGTGGAAATCCTGTGCTGCTCACGTAGCTTTTTTCTGACCTAGCTTGGTGTTCACACTTGGAGAGCTGGGTTTGTCTCGTTGTTCAGTGATGAGAAGCTGAAATATGTTAAAACTTTCTGGAAAACTAAGCAAGAAAGACTCAATTGTTTTAATGTTAAGTTGTATTTCATACAATTTATATAATAATGTGAAGTTGTATTTCATACAAAAATACTTGATAATAATTCAATAAATCATTCCAAGTATAAATAAGACTTCCATGGCATACAGTAGATGCTGTCACACTGCACAAATAGTACATAAAATACTCATGCAATAGGGCATGCTGTTGTTTGTTTGTTTTTTTGAGTGGGAAGCTGACAACAAGAGAAACAGCGTTAGGTATTGTTAGAAGCAGCTGATAGCAGAACTAAGGATAGACGTTTACATTTAGTGATTTAACTGCAATTCCATTCTTCAGTAACTTCTAGATGTATTGATCCCATGCATATTCTGCTCACACTGAAAAATAGGCTAATTTGTTGGTATAATGTTTTCATTTGTAAAATATTGTGATTTTCAGAAAAAATAATCTTTGTTTTGAAGCTTTGTATGACTTCAGCTGTGACTGAATGAATGCATATTGATTGCCTGAAGGCTCTTAAATAAACTTCAGCACAAATTTTGCACAGTCACTGAAGCAACTGTGCATGTAAAGCAAATAAGTGTGAGAGGGTGGTTTATTAGCATGCTTAAGATATTTTCTGTTAGTTTTTAATGGGTCATTTGTGAATTGTAAATAAAATAATAAAACTTCTTTTTCTGTTCTATCAAATGAGTCACCCTTTTTCTTTTTTCACTGAGCTATTACATTTTGTTTCTGATTCTTCATGTACTATTTAGTATTGCAGCAACATGAAGTTTTATAATTAATCAGGCTTATTCTGTACAAAGGGCTGTTAAGTGGTTGGACTTTTTTCTTCAAGAGGCAGTGTTGGGAATGGGAAGCAGTGATAGTAGCATTGTGTTAATAGGAGCAGACACTTACCTAATGAAGGTTTATAGAGCACACTGGAGTGTGTTACTGGCACAAAAATACCACTCCCGAGTCTGAACCCATCTAAATTCTCATGGTTGAGAGCAGTCTCTAGAACTTCAAAGCTGATAAACTGTATGCAGTTCAGAAAAATTTTTAGACCTTTAATCACTACTGATTATTATTATTAATCAAACAAGACGAATTTGTAGTTATCTTGGACATGGGGTCATTCACAAAACCATCCCCTTTCCATTCACCGAAGTATGAAAGATACCAAAGGCAAGTCAGTTTTGTTACAGTGCTTGCTATTGACCTAATTAAGTGAAATGAGTCATCATGTCTTCACATGCACCATTCTGTTTTGTAAACAGAAATATTTGAGCACATACTTCACTTGCTGTGTTATACAAGCTGGGTCTGTAGTTAGTCACTGGTATGAAAGCAAAGAGTTTCATTTCTTAGCTGCTCACCAGTGATTTTCATGCCCTCTAGTATGGACAGGGTACTTCAGACAGTTATTTTAGCTTGTCATGGCCTAACATTTGGTGGCTTAAGTAAGCTGACCTTGTGAATTTTTAGTTTTGCTTTCTTGTCCATGCAATGTGGTAGTCTTAACTTACATTATATTTCTCACTCCAGGATCTCTGCCTCTTTAAATAGAAAACCCATGTTGAATTAAGGGTTCTGCCTTTTTATTTTGTTTTCAGTTTGTTCAGTGTATGGTTACCACCGTACTCAGTGAGCATCTGTTTAGAACAGAGCTGGCTTTATTGTTGACTTGCAGTCTTGGTAGTAACAAACTGCACTGACTGAGCTTTTTCCACTGTCGCTATTGTAATTTGTTCCCAAATGTAAGTATTGAGGTTTTGTCATAACACAAATTTGTATCAAAAGAGCTGGTCTGTTTTTTGCATATCTGCTACGTTGAAAATTTTGTCTTCTACTTGCCTCACCAGGGATGTTTCTGAAACAGCATTCTGTTGCTCTTCTGCAATCTGCTAGGGGAGCAGAAGGTGCTTTTTTTTCATTAATAGGTTTAATTAGGAAATGGTATTTCAGATATGCCCCTTTTATGGTGAGCAAGCTTTTTAGTCTTTAAACATGCTTGGAGCCTCTAACTTGAATTTCTTCTTTGTTGAGAAAAGCAGAACAGAAGTAAAGTAGTGTGGGAGATTTGGAACAATTTCAATATGTTATCTATTGAGACCTGTGCTTCTTTTGCCACATCCCCTCTCACTAACAGTTTAGAAAGTAGAGCAGCCATCAAGCATGTTTTTCAAAACAAGACTAAGCCTTGGTTAACTGAATATTTTCAGTTTGATTGTAGTAACTTAAAACAGTAAATCCTGAACATAGGTATCAATATGACAGTAGGTAGAAGTGTTATTAATGGTGGCAAATCTTTGCTTTCTGCAGTTTGTGCCTTGGAAAATTAAACTGGAAGCCTGGGAAACAATTTTTCAAGTCTTGTTGCTTTTTCCTAACTACTGATTTAGGAACCGAGCACAGTGCTGGCTGTCTCTTTCTGTAAGTGAAGCTTTTGAGGCTACAGCACCTTTCCAACAAGGAGATGTTTGTTCAAGAGCTTTTTTTTAGTGGTGGCACTTTTTAAGAATGAGGAGTGGTCCTATAAATATGTGGTGGGGTGAGGAGAGAGAAGTCAAGGGAGCACTTATACCTTCTGAGAGAGAAGGACACTGCTGCTCGGGAAAGCACAGGTGTGTCTGAATTCTGAAAATGCTATTTTTGTCAGTAAAAAGATCATAATCCTGCAGCAGGTTGCCTTGTCCTCAGAGAAGAACAAATATTATTGTTCTGTCCAGATTTTTATAAATGTAACAAACTTGGCTTTGTAGGAAATAACTGTGGTCGTTTTGCTTAAATACCTCTGTATGCAAAGGAAGAGATGTATGCTGAGTATTATTGAGGGGTGTAGTGACTATTGTTTAAAGGTGTTTATATTTGTACATACATAGTTACTGACATTGCAGGTGTTAATTACTAGCATGCTTGTGCAGGGGAAAGCAGGGGGGAGGGGATTTATCTCAAAGTAGTGCTTCATGGAATGCTGAGCTTCATGGAATGCAGAATTGCAGTGTAAAACAATGTCCTTGAATACTGTTGAGGCTTTTATTCAGAAATACTTATGGAATGGAATTCCATGTCTCTGTAAAATCAACTTGAATCTTAAGCCAACTAGTAAAGTTGTAAATCTTGTGAGACTATTGAATAGAATAATGCACAGCTTGGGTTTTTTTCAATGCTTACATGCGTTGTATTAAATATAAAATTGTGAGGGTTGAAATTATTTTCTGTAGAACGCCTATATTTTAATCGTGCTTATGAAGGTATGTGTTCATTGCTGTACCTCTTATACCAGCATTAATAGTTTCAAGTTATGAAATAGCTTTCCAGTCTTTTGGGAGGAACTGATTTTCCACATACCTGCTTAGAAGTTCTTCTGATGCTGTACTGTCCATTGGATTAGATTTGTTAGCCTCTGATTAATTTATATTGATTTAGCCAAGAAATTCATTCTTGTGCAACAAATTCCAATACTTAGAAAAACAGCAAATTCACAAAGAACATCCTGGTGTGAAGTTTTTTCTTAGCAATGACTGATTTTATGAGGAAAAGATATTTGCTGAAGTTAATTCTGGTGTGCAATGTTACATACCCTTGTTTTGTGTTTTAGACATAAGCAAACTGCATCTGTTGATATTTGCTCAGAGAAATGCTTTTGTAGTCTTCACTTCCCTCTGAAATTGTTTTAGTGGCAGTTACAAGGCAAGTGCATAGGAACTAGCATGGAATACTTAAATAATGCAAGTATAAGTCTGTAATATTATTACTTGAGCTGCAGTAATTGCACTTCATCAAAATCTGATTTTCAATAAGATGTTGCTCTGTAGTCTTCACTTTAGAATAAATGCAGAATTTTAGAAACATAAAATACACCGAAGTGCTACTCTTTGGGGGAGCTGTTTGGTCTCTGCCTTGCATCACTGTACCCTTTTGCAAGGGTTGCATCTGATCAAATGGGACTGATTTTGAAAGGGGAGGATGAGATGTCTCTGAGATATCAGAGAAACAAAACAGCAACAACACAGTTAATGTGTTGAGCAGTTTCTCTCTAAGGAGGACTGTAGTGCTAAGATGTTTACAAAATGTCTAAGCATTACACTGAAAAGTGAGTGTTTCTTCATTTATTTCAGCATCCTATGTTAGCCCAATAAAGAGTGTGCAGCACAGTAAACGGGCTATGCTGTTCAATTGAACAGTGCAAGCCTATCAGTATTGCCAGCCTCAAGTACACAGCACCAAACTACATAGGCATTTTTGATTTCTTTCATTTCCCTTTTTTCCTTTGAGCCCCTAGGTTAGTCTTGATGCACCTCTAATGAATGAATGTAGAAATTTAAGGGCAATAACCTCTTGTTTCTGTTTAAATAAAATCTGTGTGAAGTATATATACTAAGGGCTTTAAGTTTGTCCAGTTGTTTATAATTATGTGATTCAGTGTCATACAGCAGACTTGGACCAATTATAGATCTTCAAGACTTGCAGAGGGAGAGAGGGGGGGCATCGTTGCTGCTTGTGACCAATGTAAAATTTGGTAGTTGTGGGAAAAGCAAACTTGCCTGCTTCATCTCTGTGGAGCAGCAGGGCTTGGAGGATATCAGAATTCCTGGTATCTGATTCCATTTGAACATCTGTCTGTGACTTTTCTCTAGTCCTGCATCTTGTATTTGCATCTGCAGTTTCAGTGTGTTCAGGGTAGTTGACTGAGCTTGCCAGTCACCTAAGAAATCAGAGAGAGTGAATACTTGTGTGAATAGTCTGTGGGGCTTGGTATATGTGAAACTCCAGAAAGGGCTGTGCAACTTAGTGTGTCGGTTGGCACAAAGCTTAAAAATTAGTCTGGTTTTGGTATGTAGCTATGTGTAGTGGTTATATTTATGTAATGCGTAAGATGTAGATTATGTTTTCTGGAGTTCACTGCACTATATTTATCTATATTTTATGCTAATGCTATTTTCTGTGGCCTTTTCTGTCTTCTTTGACATTTAAAATTGCATATCTTGTGTAATTTTTCCTAAGTAAAAACGTTCTAAGGAAATTGTCCTGCTTCCTTGACAGTTGTTTCGAGAAGTACGAATAATGAAGATTCTGAATCATCCCAATATTGGTAGGAGCCCTGCATTTCTGCAGGCTTTTTTTTTTCCTGTTACACTGTTTACATTTTACTCTGTTTGGCTGTATTTGAATGTTTTGCTGTTAAACTTTTTTTGGAGCTAATAGGACAATAAGCAAGCATCCAGTGAATGCTTCATTGTCTCACCTTCTTTATTGACTCTGCTTGCATCAAGAATTTTGCTCAGAGGAGGTAAACTGCTCAGTCCAGGAAAGCCTTGCACAGAGTAGGAGATATAAGCTCTCTGGTCTATGAAGCACCCTGACTCCCTCTTCTATTGAAATTATTCTTGAGACCCAAAAGCATGAGTTTCTTAGGTGAGAGTAGCAGAACTCCATTAGTTCAGTCTAGGAAAGACTCCTGCTGACTGATATTTCCAGAAAATTAGAATTACCAAGTATGTAATTTTCCCTTTCTGCTTTAGTTCTTTCACCTACCCCACAGCTTCAGGGCCCTACTTTGTGATGACAATTCTTCTGGCTGAGGAGGGCTGGACAGTCTTGTTCCAGAGACAGTTAATGGTCCTGAATCGGCCAGAGGGCTTGTTGCATACAAGGTATGGATGAGGTGTACAAGTTATTACGTGCTAGGCACTCCCTTCTCATCCCTTAAATTGTTTGTTGCTTTTTCAGCATTCATAGCTTCTGCTGGTTTTTGTGTTCTTGGGGGTGGTGGTGGGGGTGTGTTTGTTTTAAATGAGTGGTTGTATTGCAATCTGAGGAAAGTCAGATTTAACATTTCTGGTATCCACCTGGTTTTTAGTTGGTCAGAATCTTGGATTTCTGACTGTGAGCAGTTTGCTAGCAAAACAGGGGAGGTTTGTATGATCTTAAATTGAGTCTGTGTCAAATTAAACACTAATTTCAGCATGAACTTGTTTGTACAGTGCGCATAAACTTCTGAAAAATATGTGAATTAATATGCTTTATTATCAACTGTGATTTAGAAATTAATTTTTGGTCTTTTTTCCCCTTCAAAAGAATGCTAACCTAATGGATATAAAGTTTCTATATGACTTAGCCTTATCACTGGCCATAAATTATACTCATTCCATGAGTATAATTGTTTGTTTGTGCTGTGCTTTTACTCCTGGCTGCAATCTCTCATTCATTTTTCTTGCAGTAAAATTATTTGAAGTTATTGAGACTGAAAAGACGTTGTATTTGGTAATGGAATATGCCAGTGGGGGTAAGTGGATTCTGAAATGTACATTAAGGATAAACTGAAATGCCAGTTACATGCCTAGAAAAGCTTTAAGGATTTTATGGGTTATTCTAATCTGGCCTTCAGAGCAGTCCCAGCAGACCTCCCAGGGCAGGATTTCTTGATTCTGTTGAGTAACCTCTTAGGTTTGTGCTTGAGGGTAGTTCCCATTCTGAGGTTCATGCTGCAGTATCAAGAGATAATCTGGCACAGATTCTGGCAAAGACTCTCCACTGGTATTTATCCGCTATATTTAGGCGAGCACTGGTGCCTCATTTTATCTTGCAAATGTGTGCCAAAGCACTTGAAGAGGCAGATCCGAGGATGGGAATCAGTAACACAGGAAGGGGAACCAGCAGGCTCAGAGTGAGAGGGGTGGTGAGTGCCTGCTTGAGAAGCTGCTTAGCATCTGAATGGGAAATGTTTGAGTGTGGGAAGAGAATCCAGCACAGTGCCAGTGACCAGCTAGGAAAGGCTGCTGTCAGACAGTGCAAAGATGAGGATCTGAAAGGCATTTGAGCAGCTTTATTAGGAAAAAACCAAGAGGGAATAAACAGAAATAATATAAATAATGTTAAGTGAAGCCACTAGAGATGGGCAGAACAAATCTGGTGCATAATTTGCCTGATTCCCAACGTGTCTTACACACAATATGAATATTTTTCATTATTGATTCTGTTTGTTTCACAGTGGTTAAGTAAATTTATTTTAGAAATTGAAGAAGCCTTAGTATGAAGGGTTCCACTTCTTAGTTATTTGTCTGAATGAAATCCAATGCGAAAAGTGAAAGGGAATTTTATTTTGGCTGCTTCTATTTCCTTTCCCTTCAAGAAGGGGAGCAGCATGGGGTGTGTATTGTTTTCAAGCATGTTTTGATTATGTATAATAGTAAAAAAAATTAATACTGATGTTTTGTCCTTGTCATGATCAGGAGAAGTGTTTGACTACCTAGTTGCACATGGAAGAATGAAAGAGAAAGAGGCTCGTTCAAAATTCAGGCAGGTATGAAATTAGTCTGTTCATTCTTTTTTCTATTTTGTTTCTATTTGTGTTGTTTTCAGATAAATGTGAGTGTGAGCAAAGTTTTTACTTAACAGATTTTTTTTGATAATATTTATTAAAGCTGCAGTGGAAAAAAAACGCAAAAGAGAAAAATACCTGCTTCCTACATACTGTCTAAAAATAGTAAAATTGTTTTACATTTTCTTTGAGTCAGTGTTCCTAAGGGTCACTTTTTAGAATTGTGACTCACTTGAGGTTTAAATCCTTTACTGAATATTTTAGAGTTGATACGACAACAGGTACTGCTGTGTCATGTCACTCTGTTTTGTATGAAGGCTATTCTGTAATAGGCTTTCATATTCTTATTACAGACTTTCTCATTTTAATCCATTTCTTACCCTAGTTTTAGTGATTGTTTTGGAAAAGCTTTAATCAGATAAATATATCAAGTTTGGTGTTTTTCGGAATTAAGTTATATAATTAACAGTTAAAGAAACTGCTATTAACTTGCTGTTTCAGACTTGGTTTTTGTTGCATATGTGAAAGACATGAAAGTGTTGAATGAATTGTTCTCCTAGGAATGAATTGCAAAGATATGCTGTTGATATTTTAGAAGATAAAATCTGAGATGATGTATCTGGCTACTGGCTTTAAGGGTAGATTCATTTCCTTTCAAAAGTTATTGCTATTGGGTGATTTGCATTTAAAAAATGTTTCCAATTATCTTGAGTGGTATGTATTAAACTTCTTTTTAGTAGGAAAATGAACTGCTTATAGGAACTTTCTAGTTTTAGTATTTAAGCTTTAATAAAAGAAACTTAGATTAATATTTTTAAGATAATGCTTTATTCATTTCTTACATTCTAGTGAGTCATATCAGGAAACAAAATTACTAAATTATAGGTAAAAACAGTGAAGTTGAAATAAAGTATATCACTGATCATCTTGGTGTTTCAGATTGTATCTGCTGTACAGTACTGTCATCAAAAATGCATAGTTCATCGTGATCTTAAGGTAGGTTGTTACTTATTTTACCTTTTGCTGCCTATCATACAGACTAATTTCATTCTATATATTAGTCCTTGCCACTGCCTGTGAATTCCTCAAACATGTGAATGAGGGAAATATCACTTGTATTTTATTCACAATTTCCTGAAGCACAAAAATAATGTAGCTTGCCACTTGGAACAGGGGAAAGACAAGACTAGAGCATGTGTTACTTTCATTTCGGTTTTGGCTTTAAGAAAGAGACATGCTCTCCAAAGAATTATACCTGCTGTCATGCTGGTATCTACACAGTGAAGCTGCAGAAGATCAATTGATACCAGCCATCAGTACTTAATTAAAATATCTTCAGTTATAGTATATTGCAGGGATATCTAAAACAGTCCTTCCTTAGTGATTTAGAAGAAATATGTTAGTTTTTTAATCTGTTTGAGTTTCTGGTTTATATCCTAGTGTTTAATTTGGGCAGGAAAAATCAGTTAAGGGTAAAGAGAAATCAGTTGAATTTTTTTTTTTGATCCTTTGTAGTAATCTATCTGTGTAAACCACCAGACCATATTAAGAGTTCAGCAAATGCAAGTACAACCTAAGCCTTCCCTGAAGTTGTCTTCATGCCAAGTTTAGGTATCATGGGACTTGGACATCATCCTCACCCACTTAAAAGCTGTCTTGTGCTGTTGCTTTGATGTCTTTGAACATTTACCAAGAAAATACTCTGGTGTAGGTTCTTTCTTACTAATGTATCTGAATACTTGTGAAAAGCTGAGGTTGAATAATTCTAAGAGGTTTTTTTCACCAGTATCTTTTGTTTTATCTTATAATGCACTGCAGCGTTTTTCCAACCTCGTTCTTACAAATCTCATTCCCTGATACCAGTCAATCTGCCAGCTCCTGCATGTGCACATGAGGATGGATAATAAATACATCCTTTTCTGCTGAGTTGTCCCTGCCCCAGGAGTGTTGTCATCTGATGGTGGAGGTGCCTGCCCAGCACTCTGAAAGGGCTGAATCTCACCAAAATCTTGATTAAAAATAATTCCTCCATATCTTGCCTGACAGTTTGGAGCCTGTGAATGTTTTGTCAAGCTCTCTGGAGCTTACTCTGCAGCCACTGCTTTTGAGCTTTGCAGAAGTCTGCACCCAGGGACCTCTTGGCCAGCCAGGTCAAGCCCTTCACTGGTTCTCTCGGTCCCACACTCAGCTGGAAGTAGGGAGCCATCCACCTCCTCAGCTTATCTAGCTCTGGCTCCTTCAGCCCAGCTCAGTGACTGACTTGCTGCATTAACCCCACAGTTACTCAGCATTCTGCATCTTGCTCTTTCTCCCAGAGCCCCTCAGAGCCTCCACCTCTCTTCATTTCTTACTTCCATAGCACACACGCAGCTCACAGGCCGTGCTCTCAAGCTTATGCAAAAGAGCTTTGCAGCATTCACGCAGGGAACTATCTGCCACGAGGAGTCTGCTGCTCATCTTCTTCCTGTTTGCAAGACAGCCAGGCAGGCTCCAAAATAACTTTTATTTGATTTTTTTTCTCTCTGTCTTCTCTTGGCTATGGAGTTATGCTAGACTCATTTGAAAAGTTCAGAGTGAAGTGTGATTGAGAGCCAGTCAGCCTAGCTGATGAAAAATAAGTTTTCTAAAGGGAAAAAAGGCTAAACGTGTGGCTTTGAGGAGGTGTTCTTGCTTCATCTCTTCTTTCCAAGTGATATGACATCTCTGTCTCTCACTTAAAACCCTTCTCATGCAGCTGCAGAGAACGAAAAGTAACTTGAAAGTGGTGTCTGCATTCTCATCTGCTTCTGTTATGTCCATGGTATCAGCACACTGAGCAATTGATATTGCAGCACAACAAGGCAGAGGTCTAGCACCACTTTGGATATATTTGATAAGACTTTTTGGTTTTAATAACAGGGTAATCTCTATTCTTTTCAAGTTATTCCAGAATAAACTGGAGAGGTGTGTAAGAAAACATGCAAGTTTGTCCAGGCTATTCTGGTAGAAAATTTATCTCCTATTTACTTTATAATTATAAACAATTTGTGTAGAAAGGGCTGTAACCAATTCCAGCTTTGCTCATCTGATGCACAGAACTTATCTTTTCCATTCATGCTTTTTGCTCTGAACATGTAATCGCCAAGAGCATCATCTTTTATTTGGTGCTTTAAAAAGATCTTCTGGTGTTTTTTGGTTGAAGTAAGGAACCTGAAAGCATGGGGCACTTGGGTAGCAGAGTGCTAGGAGGACTATTGTAATCACAGAGCAGCTGCACTGACAGTGCTGTTTTCACCACAAGGAAAATGAAGTCTTTGTGAAGTAGTGTAGAAGGCTGTCAGATCTGGAAAACATCTCTGTGAGTCTGTCTGCAGGCACATCAGCTGGAACCAGCTGGGATTACATGTCATGAATTGGAAAAATTAAATATTTTCCAGGATAGAGTTTGTAAAAATGGGCTGTATTTTACTCCTGATAAAGGCTAAATTCAGTTGTGCAGTTATTGGCTTGATATACATGTTGTTAATTGTCTCCTGTTCTGTTCACTGAGTGTAAGTGAAATTATTAAAAATAACCTCAAACAAACCCAGGTAAAATCACGTTTACCCTTTTAATGAAATCAGCTGACAGTTAAATTGCTGCTTCTCTGATTGTGAGCTGAAACATTTTCTTATTTTCTGGGCTCAATTCTGAGAGCAGCATCTGATGAGAGGTGTCTCTTTGCTATAAAACTGTTTTTGCTATAAAACTCTACTCTGGTTAATATCTGTCCTCCTGTTGAAAAAGTAGGATTCCTGCACTGCTTGGTGCTGTCTTGTGTTGCTGACATGCAGATCAGGAGCTGGGACCCAGTTAGATAAATAAACATTTCCCAGTTCTGCTGCACTCCATGCATTTTGAGAAATCACTTTATTCCCACAATAATTTATTAGTATTTCTGTAACTTCACCATTTTATTCTTCTTACCTACCTGCAATACTAAATATAAGGTACTGCTTACTGACTCTCCAGGTACCTGTACACTTACATCTATGTATATGTGATGCATTGCAGTCACGTTTGCTGCACGGGCATTAATCTTAGATGTGTAGAATACATTCTGTGTAAAAAGAATTAAATACTTGAGTGCTGACACCTTGGTGTTGCTGTTGCTGAAGCAAACAATAAAAGTGAGAGGATTTTTTTGGTACAGAATGCTAAAGTACAGCATGTAACTAGAAGTGTTTCATTTTAGAGGCAGGCAGTATCTTCTTAAATCTTAAATTCCTTCTAACATTTACTCTGCCGTAATGGTAGATGATGTCTAGGATTAGATTTACTCTCTTTGGCATCAGAAATTGGCATGAAGCTGTCAGAAGCTTCAACTGCTATTCTGAGATGTCTAGATACTTCACACTAAAGCTGAACTAAGTTATTTCTTCCAGAAAAGAACATGTTCATAGTTGATTCACTAGCTGACTATTAAGTTTGTTTAGCTGCTTTAATAGTTATATTTGCATGAGTAAACATGGCTGATTTTCAGTCCTTGTAACGTACGTGGGGGGATTAGTTCTTTTATTCTGCAAGAAAGAGACAGATGGTGAACTGTTATAGAAAAAAAAATTTTGTATTTCTTGATAAATGATATATTGTACTATATATATATTTATACTCTATTCTGAAACAAAAATTGTCCTCTTCCTCTTATTTTCCTCTTAGGCAGAAAATCTTCTACTTGATTCAGATATGAACATTAAAATTGCAGACTTTGGGTTTAGTAACGAGTTCACGGTTGGTAATAAACTGGACACGTTTTGTGGCAGCCCGCCTTACGCCGCTCCTGAGCTTTTCCAAGGAAAGAAATACGATGGCCCTGAAGTGGATGTGTGGAGCCTTGGGGTGATTTTGTACACACTAGTGAGTGGATCACTGCCATTTGATGGTCAGAATCTAAAGGTACAGTTACAACAGGAAGGCTTGGCTTCTGCTGGCTTTAGATCTTCCATGTCATCGGGAGCTCATCTTTTAAAACTCGTATTTTACAGGAGCTGAGGGAGCGAGTGCTGAGGGGGAAGTACCGCATTCCATTCTATATGTCCACAGACTGTGAAAATCTGCTGAAGAAGCTACTAGTACTGAATCCAATAAAACGAGGCAGCTTGGAAGTAAGTCATTTTGTCTTGGAAAAAAAGGGAGTTCAAATTGAGAAAGAATAAAAATACAACAGTTGCTTGAGAATTCTTAATTTTTCAGGGTAGATACTTTCTTCCTGTTTCAAGGGCCCAAAATTCTTGTTTAAAAAAAAAAGGAAATGTCCCAGAAACACTGCAGCTTGAAAATAGAAAGTGTTAATCAATGAAAATCTAACCTTAATTGCAGCTGACTAAAGACTAAATTAAGAGCATTTCAAAGTGCAAACTGTTCCCACTTGTTTCAGTCAGACAATGGAGCTAGTTCAAAATCTGTGGAAAGCAGGACAAAATTGTAAATAACTTCTTGGAGGTTTTCAGAAAAATGAGACCAGCAGTAGACAGTACCATAAGCTTTTTCAACTGATCATTTTCATGACTTCTTAAAAAGGATAGGTACAAGAAGAATAACTAGCTGATGGAAAAAGAGTGTGGAGTTTTTAGTTTTAGTGCCATAATACATGTAAACACTAAGAACTCTGTAAATAAGCTAATAATGGCTAGTTATTACTGTTCAAGCCTTTTTTCTCCCTCTTCTGGAAGCTTTGTTTCCGAGTAGTTGGAAAAATTTTATATATAATAATTCTTGCCGTGTCCCTCAGGTAAAATCTGCTTTGGGGATTTCTAATGAGTTATGATTGTTGTTGTTAGTAAATTAGGTTTTCTTTTCATGGGATGGGGAATGTATCTGTGCACAACTTGTAAGGTGTCTAAAAGGTTTAGTGTTTTTTAAGGGGCTGTTTTGTTCAGGATTGATGTATTGGCTAGTACTTGCTGCATAGCTGATATTTAACAAATAATTGGTGTAGAGCTCAATCTAAAAGCTGCCTGGTTCTATTGTGTGAATTCTTTAGCAGGGAGGGATTTTTCTAAATAACATCTACTTACCATAGAGATGAAAGTAGAGCAGAAGAAAAATAGAATACTTTTAAAATAGTATTTGCATGAGTTAATCACTAGTGACTTTTGTTTCATCTTTCTGCACATACTTGTGCAGCAGTGGATGTGTTCCAGAGAATAAATCCATTTAAGCAGCTTTTTGTTTGTAGTGGCATGACTTATTCTTCCTGGCATGGAGGCTACCTGTGCAAGGAAGCATGCACTCACTGAGCTCTGTCTGCATGCAACTCATTCCAAGCTGATGCTGGTTTATTGCTTTTTATAAATAGTTTTAAGTTGAATAAAGTCTGTGCTGAAGAGAATAGTGAATGATGGCGTCTGCTTTACATACTCACTATGTTCTGTGATTACTAATTTATGTATAAAGGACATGATAAGAGTGTAGTCACTTGGAAAGATCACGGTTTCTCTGTATCATGTTTAGGTTTTAGGGAAGTAGCTTTTTCTTTTATTGAATTTTCCTCCAGATTTTCAGCAGTTTCTCTTCAAATCTAATTTCACTTTCATTCTAGGTATTGTACTGTTATCCAGTTCTTGTAAAATTCCTTCCTGTCCCTGGAGAGAGGTGTTGGATAGCAGCCTCACTGAAAGGTTGAGGTTGTCAGATTGTGTGGGAGAGAGCGAGTAAATGTTACGTGTGACTGAGGGTCTTGAGCCAGTTCCAAAAACACTGATAGCAGACATTGATCAGTATACTAATCTGAGGGGAAGAGAGAAGCATTACAACATTTTTTTAGAAAGGAATATTCCTGAAATCACATTTGCTGAATTGAGAAGTGTGGTATGTGGTTTGGGAAGAAATCTGTCTGAACACTTCTGAAAATACATGTTTAGAATGAAAGTATAAATTTGTTGGAAGCTTCTAAAAGTGGAAAGACAGTGTCATCTTAGGTGGGGAGGGTTGTCTTGTTTTTTGCCTTTTGATTATTTGCTCAGTCCCAGCCATACATCTTCTCAGTTCCCATGCATGTTTTTGGCAGACCTTCCAAAAGGATGTTTGTCAGTGACATCAGCTTCAAAGCTGAGATCCACACAGGATCAGCACTGTATGGGTTAGGCTTAGCACTTGTCCTCTGGTAAAGACCAGGCAAATCTTTATTAAAATCGTTCCTCTACACTTTTTCATTGTTTCAGCTGAGAATAAATGTTGCTATAAACCAGTAAATCCTCCCAGGAAGAGGTGGGGAAAATGTGGTCAGAAAATATCTCTTAACTGTCAGGATTTCAACAAATTAGTTTTTCCCTCTCCCCCAGTCTTTAATTTTTTTGCATAGTGTGGCTCTGAAATTCCTCCAGAACAGATTTATAATTACAGAGTGTAATAAAGCAAAGTGATTTTGACACAGACAGGACTTGAGCCAAACCAGATTTTTATTAGATTTTCTGAAAATTGAGGAAAAACTCATCAATAATATCTAGCTAGTTGAAATTTAGTTTGGGTTGACATTTAAGAAGTACAGTTTGGGTCAGATTTCTAAATATTCTGACTAAGGCTGCTGCTGTTTAATCAGCTGACTGAAACCCCAGCAGAACTTACACAAACATAGTATTGATCCTGGAACTGGATTGTTTGTGTCGCTTCAAAATGCTTGATTGTAAGAGCCTGTTTAAGAGTTGTACAATAACTCAGTGTGCCTCTGAGATCATGGATTTAAAAGACAGAAGCCAGCAGAAATGTAGATATTTAACAGATGGAAACAGAGCGGATTATGTTGAAGTCTAGATCCACCTACTAAAGAGACATGAAAAACTGTAAAGTGGGAAGTTTCAGGCTTGCCTGTTTATTCAAGAAGTATCAAGAAAGGGAGGTAGAATTTGAGAGGTGATTTCTGTCATCCACTTCATCATGCTTAAACTTCATATTTATTTAACGGTATCTTTTAAAAATTGTGGTTGCAGGACTGCATAGTACTCTTTGGGGAGGCTTTCCTGTTCCTGCAAGGCTACAAATACATAACCCAAGTCTATTGTCAAGTAGATTGATGCTCTGTGTGTCAGAAATGCAGTATAGCAGTATGTGTTCACAATCCCTCCCTGTCTATCCCCTCAAAAGCCAAAAAATCAATTGCATGACAGAACAAATCTTTAAGTGTTATTGTCAGCAGAATGTTAATTGGCACAAGGTTCTGTATTGTTCTTGTAAGGGTACAGCTATTGGGGTCTGTAATTTGGCAGCAGCTCTACACACAAAGAATTTGGTTATATCAATGGAAAATTGAGTCTTTGGCTCGTTGTGAAAAATAACGTAATTTGGTGTTTGCAAGGCATATTTGGAGCCTGTGGGAAACTTCATTTGCTGGCACTTGTTTCGTTCTTGTGTCCATGTAGTGAGCAGTATTAGCATCTGTCCCTGAAGAGAATTGTGTGCCTGTTGCTGTAGGAGGGAAAATGATTATAGCTGTTTAAAGATGAATATGCCCTTAAGGAAAAATTGTGATAGTTTGGGATTCCAGACAATCAATCTTGAAGGCCTACAAAAAGATCCAGGCCACAACAGAAGGAAATTTTCCAAAGAAGGCAGGAGAAATTTTTGAAGCAAATAACTGCATGGCATAGAGAGAGTTAAGAGGCATTTGTCCCTCCAGCCAAACTTGGAAACATATTTAGGTCAAGTGCAGTGAGAAGATCTGTAGGAAAAAATGACCAGTTGGCATCATGATCTTGGAACTAATGACTGTAGGAAGCATCAGCACATTCCTGAATTATTCCTTACCTTCTAAACACATCCTTTGCTATTATTTAAAGGAACTCTTTATCATCATAGAGCTGGTATTGCATTAGCATCTTGGGGTGTTAACCAAGAAGAGCACATGAGTGTCAGCCACTGGGCAAAATGATATAAGGAGACAGTGGAAGTGAAGGGTACAAAATGGAAGATTTTGGTTTTCAGTGTTTTTTCTGATACTTTATGCAGGGTGATTGTATAGGGAATGGTAAATAGGAGGAATGAACTTACGGCAACATAAGGATGTGAAAGATATAAGAAAAATAAGATGTGAGGAGAAAAGGTATGAGGGAAAGAGCAGCATTGAGATTATTACCAACTTTAAATTGCTTTCCAGCAGACAAGCTAGCACAAGTGTCATGGGGTATGGTAAAGGGCATGTTGGCCTAATGTTCTTTTCTTTTCTTAGCAAATCATGAAGGATCGGTGGATGAATGTTGGCCATGAAGAAGAAGAACTAAAGCCATATACTGAGCCTGAACCAGATTTCAATGACACCAAAAGAATAGGTAAGACTTTCAGAAGGATGTTGCATCTGGTGGACACAGGCAGTTTTTTCTTGAACGGAAAACTGAACTCTTAGGAATTTGACCTACAATCTCATCATACAAGTAAAATGCACTCTTTTTATTTAAATGAGAAATTCCATTACAATGGCCTCCTTATAACTACTGTTGTGACTTCACTGAGCTTACATCAATCTACAAGCAAAGCAAAAGACAAGACTACAGAATTTAACAGACTGAAGGAGGCAGATTTAGTTATGAGGGCAGCACTTCTTGCCTGCTGCAGTTAGAGAGTTACTGTTTTGGCCCAGTAGCTATTCATAGTTTCTATTTGCCAGTCCTTTATTTGTTGTTGAATAACATTGAATGTTCTATAAATTAGTTAAGAGTTGTATAATATAGTTGAGAGTTTTCAAGATGAAAATAACAATGAAAGAGAGGAGTTAGTAGCATTTTCTGTTTTTGCACAGCAAAAAAACCTCAGTAGGTTGAGTTGAGTCATAGTTACTTGTAAGTTACTAGGCTGTTTTTCTGTTTTCACTGTTCTTAAGTTGTCGGTAAACCCAAACACTTATTCTGCTGATATATCTGGCTCTTTTTACTTTTAGACATTATGGTCACAATGGGCTTTTCAAGAGAAGAAATCCATGAATCTTTAGTAAACCAAAAGTACGATGAAGTCATGGCTACATACCTGCTTTTAGGTAGAAAACCACCTGAAGTAAGTGCTGTTTACATTTTCTGGTTTGGCATTTATATGTTGCGGGGTTGAATGATATTTTTATTAATTATTTTGTAACTTTTTTAAAAAATTGTGATTGATAACTTATTAATATTTTTCCCTTTTCGTATCCTCCTGGATATCTTGTTAGTTCCCATATGAAGAAATAAATTAAATCTCCAGTATGTTCATGTTTTCTTGTAAATGTGTTGGATTGGTTTTTTTTAAAGCTGGCCGTTAATCTGAAGTGCTATGACTTCTAAGTGCTGAGTTTTCATCTTGTCCTGTATGTTTTCAGTTAAAATCCGAAATAATTAATAGCAGTTATTTTTCTGGGTACTCAGGTGTGGCATCCTTTATTTCTCAGAAATGTGCTCCTCCTTTCTTGCTCATACACTGTTTTATAGTATATTGAAGTATTCAATAAGTTATTACATTGTAGTCATTACTAAATTTGTGGCAGAAAATCTTGTGATCATTTTAGAACTGGAAGGATCTGTACATCTTTTGGGACTACATGGATTTTTCAAGAAATCAGAGACAAAGGCTTTCTTTTTGAAAGGATTTTTTCCTTGCTGCTTCGTTGGCCTTCCTTCAGTTCCAAGAAAGTGTAGATCTGATATGTACATCCTTGAGTGCATTTTCTCACATCTCTGAGCCAGAATTCCCTTGTGATGCCAGAGCATGGAGGGAATCTGTCTAAAATCATTTTGGCTCAAATTGCTTGGAAGAGGATATTTGTCTTTTCCTCTGCTCTTACATAGAACTTGCGCATCTTAAATACGAGCAAATCAGTGGCTGAGTTACAGACCTTATAAAGATGTTTTGAAAGCCATAAAGAATCCTTTAGTCAGTACTTGCTTTTTTGGTCCTTCTGACTCAGTCCAATGCATTTAAAATTGTTCTGGAGCTATGAATGCTCTTAGGCTTTAAAATAAAATTTGAAAAGGCAGGGAAAGCCATTCTGTCACTTCAGTTTTAAAATAGCACCATATTTGTTTCTGTCAAGATTTTTCTAATTTTGTTTTTGAGCATTCATTAACTATGTAGCTTTAGCTATGTGCTTTTAAAGCATATTAAACACAGATGAAGTGATAAAATCAATCTTGAAGACTATTCAACTCTGGATACAATGTTAAATTTAAAAAAGCACCTGTGATTTTACACTTTTTGCTTTGTAATGCTATAAAAGTACCAGTACTGTTGAATTTCGTTTATGCTTTGAAAACCTGTTTTCCTTGTAGTTTGAAGTAGGTGATTCCTTGTCCAGCAGCAACTTGGGTCAAAGGTCTCGTCCCAGCAGTGACCTGAACAACAGCTCAGTGCAGTCCCCCGCTCACCTGAAGGTCCAGCGCAGCATCTCCACCAACCAGAAGCAGCGGCGGTTCAGCGACCACGGTGGGCCTGATGTTCCAACAAGTTACAGACACAGCTTAGTGGGAGTGGGCAGGGGTTTGTGGGCCTGGCAGTGCCCCCACTCTGTGCACTTGTTGTGTAGCTCATCGTGATGTGTCTCTGTACAAAGGTTTCCATGGTAAATCTGGATCCGTGCACCTCGCGGATTTAATTCTTTGGACTTGTTACTTGGTTGACTCACTAAATGAGATACTGAGGGTGTTTTCTGTTTAGGAACTAATGGCAGCTATTGCTCTGGATAACCCCAAGGGCAGCAAACAAATTATTTTATCATTACATTTGGCTGTGGGGCCAAATTGTTTGCTTCCAAGAGACAATTTTACCAAGTATTCAGGAAACATTTTCAGGTGAAAATGCTTCTATCAAAAAGGAATACATGTTTAAAACATTAAATGAATTTTTTTTTCCGCAGCTGTCAAATTGCTATAAATATTTCTAAAATGTTTAGCCCTTTTCTCTACCTCATTTACATTATTGTTTTCTGCATTTTTGTTAGCTGATGTGATTTTATTTCAAAGAAATTTAAAAGTATACTGATGGAGTTTTCCCAAAACATTTTAAAGAATGAGGGGAAAAGAATTTATATTTCTCAAATATAAACATGCTTGTAAACAAAGTAGGCCTATGGTTAGGGGAAAATAATCTTTCATAGTATTTAGAGGAAAAGATATGCAGCAAAAGGTACTAAAAAAAATTTTTGAAAAATATAATTTAATTCCTTTTTTCATCATATTGTACAAATTGCATGGATGTAAAATGAGAATTAAAATGCTCTTCTAGGTTTTACATATTGGTGTGAAATGGGAAGTAATTCTGAACTGCAAATAGGTAGTGAAGAGAGAGTGGGTAAAAAGAACACAGGCTGTCACAGCTCGATTTAGTAGGTTGGTCTGTGTGCTGATTTTGCCGTCAGAGTTGTTCAAATGCTTTTTTTGGACTCGGGGAATTATATTTAGACTACTTCGGCCAAGAAAAATGCAGTGATTATTTTTAGATATTTATTAATTCTATTTTCACTTGGCAGTTGGCCCCTCAATTCCTCCTGCTGTGTCATACACAAAAAGGTCTCAGGCAAACAGTGTGGAAAGTGAACAGAAGGAAGACTGGGACAAGGATGTCTCGCGCAAGCTCGGCAGCACTACAGTGGGATCCAAAGGAGAGATGGCTGCAAGTCCCCTTGTGGGTCCAGAAAGAAAGAAGTCAAGTGCAGTTACCAGTGTGAGTTGGGTGTGCTTTCGGCTTGTTATATTTATTTTTCCCTATTTAAACAAAATGTGCAGCACAAGATTACCATAGACATAATGGGTACTGAATAAGCCACTAAGTCTATTTCTGGTAACTTTTACTGGCAGACAGAAATAGGCTACAGTGGATGCCTTTTAAAATAAACCTTTCCCTTCCCCCCCAACTCTACTTTTTCTAACACTAACATAACAGTAAACATGAGAATGTCTGCACTTGGGCAAACTTCAGTTTCTGTCAAGAAAAATACTGGATATTTAAGGAAAGAACACAAGAATGGAGCCAATATGGAGGGCTCTTTTTCTGGTTTCTAATACTTGTCTATCTACAAGGAAGTCAAGGCTCTTCCGATTCAGAGATTTCATCTGATTAATCTTACATAATATCTCTCATGAATTTTCTCTTAAATTTGGCTGTTTGGTTCTCTGAAACCACTTCATTTTGGACTTCAGAAATGGAGTGAGATGAGGGGGAACAACCCACTGGTTCCCTGGTGCATGTGGCTGCTGATGTGATTTACAACCTGGCTGTTGTATTAAGGAGCTGAACTAGAAAGTTAATTTCTTAATGCTTCTGTTATGATATTCACAGTTCTGTAAACTGCTATTATATTGCTGCCTCAAATACCTTTGTTCCAAATTGGAGAGTCTCGCTCTTCTAATGTGAAGGCATCCACTTTGCCTTTTGGTAATTCCAGTGCAGTAGGATTGGTGTTTAGGATTCACAGTGAAAAAATACTGCATGGTGTTTAAACAGCTACTTAGGAGCAAGAGTTCATGTGGGGAGAAAAAAAACATGCATGAATCATGATTTAAGATTCAAGTATGCTTTATGCTGTTTAGGAGACATGGTCTATTTAATACAAAAACTCCTGCCATCTTTTAGTACAGTAGACTGACAGCAGGAATTCTGCTGCTCCTTTGGGATTCTACATGCTCCCATCTTGGATATTCTGGAAAGATGATGCATTTCTATTAGAATTTTCAGAAAGCAAAATAAATGCTGCAGTTCATTTAACTTGTAATGTTCTGCAGGCTCTGTCTGCAATACATCTGCACATGCTTTAATTGTTTGGGGTTTTTTTAATTTTAAATAGGGTTGTTGTCTCCCCACCCCCGCAAAAGTCTTTGAAATTATGGCTGTGTGGATTGCATCCAGGAACTTTGAGTCTTTCAAGATTAGATTTCATATCTGAGCTTTCCCCAAACTATATTGCCCCAAAGCTGATTAGAGTCATGTGTGGTACAAGCTGATATGTCACAAGCGTTTCTCTGCTTTGTGAGAACTAATTAAATGGAGTATCTTTGCTATGAAGAATGAGAAATTGATTTGCTTGCTAGTGGCAACTTCAATATTTGTGCATTTTTAGCTATGTTACTATTTTGGGGACTTTGAAAGGCTTTGTGATGGGCATGATTAGGGAATATTGGTGTCTGATATTACAATAGTAGTTCAAGGTTGAGCAGCTCACACAGTGAATATTTTTGTTTAAAACTCAAAGATTTAAAGTGGATAATTTTAAAATATTTGTGTGCAACTCTGGGGGTAGCATGATGTTCAGAAAGGCGGAATTTCATGAAAGCATATTTAGCACCTTCAGTCATATTTGTGTAACTCAGGAGAGTTTAATTCCAGAAACAGTTATTGTAGTTGTTAATCTTCCTTACAATTTGGCCTTAAAACAGTTTATTAAGTGGTCTCTGTGGGGTCATATTAATGCTGAAAAACTGTAGATGAGGGAGACCTAACATAGTAAATCTTGCAGAGTTCATGATGTCCTACAGTACCTGAGTCTAGGGTATTTGAAATCTTTTGGCAGCAAGCATCAGAATGTAATGTTAGCACAGTGCAACCTCTCCCATCCCAAATTCAGTATGTAATGTGTTAAAAAGCAAGAATTGTATGTCACGTACTGAACAAGCCTTCAGCAGCTGACCTGTGCTTGTTAGGGATGGAGAGTTTCTATCCAAATGTAAATTAGTAACAGAAAGAAATACCATCAATATTGCAACAAGATGTATTTGCCATGTTATCTGCCTCATCATTTCTGGGTTGACTGACATAGATTGATAGTATTTCCATTTTACTCTTGAAAGCTCTTCTGGCAGGGGTGAGTTGGAATGGGCTGTGCTGTGCAGGAAAGCCTCAGCCAGCCATAGGTGTGTTCGGTTCTCTGGAATCCCGGTTTGTTTGATCCCAGGGACAAATAATACAGGAACACAGTATGTGGGAATTACATAATAATACTTAGTGAAGTGTGTGTCAGCAAAATTAAACTTCTTGTGTTCTCTGTGTATTCTCAATGGTGCAGTAATGAGATGGTGAATGAGCTGTTGGAAAAAACAGCTGATGATGTAAATGATTTGTGTTGACAGATTGACTTAGTACATTTGAAAGCATTAATAATATACATAAGTGGCTGAAATAGTGTTTTGATTTTCTTCTTCCAATGCTTAGATTTTTGTACAACATGATACACAATAGAAAGTATTTAACTTTAGTCTTAATTCTCTTCTAGAATAACGTGTTTTCTGGTAGTGGAATGACAAGGAGGAACACTTACGTTTGTGAACGTTCTTCAGATCGCTATTCTGCAATACAGAATGGGAAGGACAACAGGTATTGTTCAACTTGCCTTGTTTATTAGTTTGGGTACAAGAACTGAGGCACAGAAGAAGCAGGTTATGCAAAATACCATTTTGAATCACAGTGTCAAATACATAAAGTCCTAGTGTATGTTTTCATCTTCCACTGCTGCTTCTTTGTTTGTGATGAATTTTTAAGCCAAATGTGTCAGTCAGCCTTTGCTTCTTTTTATGGGATCACACTGATTACTGAGGGTTGTCTTCCAACACAGGATGAACTAACTGCTAACAACTAACTAATTGCTGAGTGGGCAGTTGTGCTGTGGAGAGCTTCAGATGTATTACTCTGGCAGTGTACCCTGATTCTTTTTCATTTTTCCCCAACCACTCAAAAAACTGAAATGGTTAAAATTTGTTGATTGTTTTCCGTATAAGTTTCTGGCCTAAATAATATTTTCATAGTGATGGTAACCAGTTTGTGTCTATTTATGGGATGACAGTGAAGCTCAGTTTAATATGTCTTGTTAAGTAGTATTGTGTTTAACACTGCCAGTTACTATTTTTAAAAATCTCTTGTTCATCCCTGGTGTTATTTAACCCCTGTACTTGACTGAAAAATAAAATATTGACTTTAATGTAGAGTAATAAAAACTGGATTTTTTTATTTAGATTCAAATAACAGCACTTACTCTGATGCTTTTCAAGCTATTCAAATACAACAGTTACTGCAAAATGAACAAAAAAAAATCATAGCACAAAATAGCCTCATCTAATAAACTAGTTTTCTTCTCTGTCATAGTGATTGAAATTTTTAATGATGCGTAACATTTTGGAAATAAGAGAAGTACAGGGTTGTTCATTTACAGTAAAACGATGAGCTGTGGAACACATAAAGACAACTAATTAAACACTTAAAATTGGTTTTCTGCTTTTTAATGTACTTCCTTAAAGCATTATAATTTCAAATTACTGCATGGATGCTTTCAAAAGTGTTTTCCCAAATTTTTGTGTGTAGTTTCAAATATTCGAACAAAGGTAGTCAGAGTCCTTTTTTGAAAGAAAAGATAACAGATGTTTTTTAGATAGAGGGTTATAATATATATTACAATTTTTTTTCTGATCTGACAGATATTTTTCTTTCAAGAGATTTACTACATAAAACACTGTAAAGAGAAGGCGTTTTTTTTCAAAGTTTTTCATTTTACGGTTAATTTTTTTCTATAGTATTGAAAGATTCTTAATCCTTGTTCCTTTCATGGGTGCAGTGAATATCGTGCTCAGTTCTTTGAGCATATTCGGAAAAATTAGGAAGAATTTTCTTTTGAGTTGTATTACTTGCCTTTCCTACAAGATGTTGTGTTGCAGTTGAATTTATTTGGTGCAGCTGAATGCCTTGTGTCATCGAATTATTCATCTGAAGTCTTTACCTCTTTGCTACAGATATTATTTAGCTGTGGGACTCCAGTTGCTAATACATTATAAATGCAATTTCACTTACGCTTTTAGAGGCAAAGCTGTATTTTGCCTTAATTCATTTGACTTTTGTTTTAAAAAGTAATGGCACAATAATTTTGCCACTACTTTCATCTTTCTTGCCACTTAGAGAAGGAGAAATGAAAGTACTGATAGAAGGAACTGTACTTTGAAAGGGTTGACTCAGCCCAGCAGTGCCTGGAGGACACTGTCCAGAGGAGGACAAATTGGTCCTTTAAAAACCAGTCACTTCCAAGTGATAATGTGACAGCAGTTCCAAATCTTTCGTGTTTTAGATGTTTGTTTTAACTGCAAGTAAGGGTATTCACGAAAGGAGAGTCTATTTGATCAATCTACTTAAGTCTCCGTGAATTTCTTTTTCAGTATTTATGTCCTTGTATTCATTGTAGTTTTTCTTCATTACTTTTAATAATGTGTGTGTAAGCTTTAATCTTGGGAGGAATGAAAAGGCCTAACTTAACAGATATGGAAAATTCATATGTGGATAAACATAATTTTCTTAGAATTCTGTGTTCTTTACTAAGGCAGCTGGGTCACTCAGTCTTCTGTTAAATTAAGCAGCAGTGCAGAGTTCTAAAAGAAGGAATGAGTTATTTTCTCTCTTTTTTAATAGGCATTTTACACTAACCTTTTTTTTTCCTTGTCATTTGTCCATCCCTGCTGCCTTGCTACCCTGGAAAAGCCTGACGGAAATGTCTGCAAGCAGCACATCCTCTGCAGGCTCTGCAGTGGCCTCTGTGTCCACACGCCCTCGGCATCAAAAGTCTATGTCTGCCTCTGGTCACCCAATCAAAGTCACACTGCCAACCATCAAAGATGGTACCGAAGCTTACCGACCAAGGTAACAGCCTGACGGGCATTTCTTTATTGCCGTGCACTTTGGAAATGCTTTTGTTCAGTTCGTGACAGACCTCAGAGTGTTTGTAATCCAGTCAAAACTGCCACATTGCGTTCTGGTTTTAATCAGGAGCTTGCTTGAGTATTATGGGTATTGCAGATGAGTTATACCTGATTTTGTTCATGACACATGTTTACATACAGTTAAAGAAGTTCCTTGACTGCCTCCCTCTGGAAACTTCTAGAAAACTTTGATAGTTAAAAATGTGACTATTTTAGATGGGACTATACAACACAGGCCACCATAAATTGAAATGAAATACCAGAATGTTAACCTCTCTGACTTGCAGGATGCTAAGCTCGTTGGTGTCTCAAAGCACCACGGCATAGTTCTTCTTACTATTAACTGCCTGAATAGCTTTATACATTTCTTTCTGCCAGGTTATGACTTAAGAAATACCCATTATGGTTTCTTGGGAGTACTTGTGTTAAGGGCATCAGTGAACACATTTTTCTGGAAGAGAGCTGGGGACACTTTCAGATCTCACTACAGACTTTCCTACCTTTTTCCTTTTGTCCTATTATCTGTGTATACTTTTTTTAACATCTCTAATACTTGATATAGAAATAATCAAGAGATATTTTCATTGTAAAATCAAACTTAAGTATGAATCCTAAAAGCAAATCAGTAGCATATTCAGTTTTTAAAAAGAATCAAGAGCAGGGTTTCTTTTCCCATCTTTTGTGGAACAGTTGTCATGTAGGAGGGCTTTTAGCCTGGTCTTTCTCGTTATTTATGCTTCTGTTTTCCCAGCAGTGCAACTCAAAGAGTGCCTGCTGCCTCCCCATCTGCTCATAGCATTAGCACCACCACTCCAGACCGGACCCGCTTTCCCCGGGGCAGCTCCAGCCGCAGCACTTTCCACGGGGAGCAGCTGCGGGAGCGGCGCAACGCCACCTACAACGGCCCGCCCGCCTCGCCCTCCCACGAGACCGGGGCGTTCGCGCACGCCAGGAGAGGCACGTCCACGGGCATCATCAGCAAGATCACATCCAAGTTCGTTCGCAGGTTGGTACCTCGAGTTTCAAGAGAAAAAAGAATTATAAAAGGCAGCTTGTAAGCAGGACTTCAGTTGCAAAGTCTTTGACAATTTCCAGTTTAACTCTGCAGTAAATATAAATTTAGTTAGAATGCTGCTTGGTTTGTGTGTTCCTTCCAGAATCTGTCTTCTTTCACTTCCGTGTATGTATTTTAACCATAGTTTGACCAGCTATTCTGCATCTTTATCTTAAAGGAACATGAGGACACTGCTCAAAAGGGGCTTTTGCTCCTGTTTCACAGCTGTGATATGATTAAATTAAAATCAATTTCATTTAAATACTGAAAAGAGGGACTTCAAAATGAGTCCTTATTTAATGTTAACAATATTGTACTTTTAATTGGGTGCAGTTTGTTGCAAGGTCTATACTTATAATCAATTTAATCATTCTATTGCTGTGCTTAAAAGGAATAGGTATTCACAAGTTATTTCAGGTAATTCTAAAATCTGTGAATAAATGAGAAGTTAGAAGCAGGCAGAAGTCTGGAAGTGTGGAAATAATAGTATTTTAGTATCATACAGCCTGTTTTATTATGTCACCAGCTTCTTCAAATGTAAGTTCAGGTTTCTGAAAGAAGAAAACACATCCTGGATCTGCATTCGTTCCTGTGATGATGCTGTCAGTTGTAATACTGTGAGGAGAGGTGCTGACAAAGGTTTTCAAATGCACTGTTCAAGTGACTGTTAACTTAGCAGTCACAAGAGCTCACCCTAAAGGGGACTTAATTTGCAGTTTACCTCTTTCTACCAGTGATTTATCAATTCATTCTCAAGCCTGTTTATGAATGTGTCCATAATGCATTATTCTCAGTTTTACAATGCAGTTACATCCTGGAAATTTCTTTCCCTTGCTGAATCAGGCTGTTGCACACTGAATTCTACCATTTGTGTGCAGGGAAGAAGAGAGAAATTGAAAGTTAGTTTAAGCTCATAATTGCAAATTTGCAAGTAAAATATCATGAATTGCATAAGTTGGTACTACAAGGGAAGAGAGAAAGCTGGAGATGCAGTGATGTTCCTCACAAAATTGATTTCACCTGGTGAGCTGATAGTGCTCAGTGTGTGTCTAAGTAATACCTCCTATGAAGACCTAAAAAGAAAAAAGTGTATAAATTATTTTCTTTTTCCAGAAACCTGAACATACAGGACTGTGATCCTCCGTTATTGGTATCTCCAGCACTTATGTAGTTGCAGGGAGAGCATTGTTCCCTGATTTTAAAGAGAAAAAAAAAATTACAGCAAAGCTAGTCATCTGTTGTCAGTGTAGATTTCTAACTGGGAAGAAAGGTATTTTCTGCTGAGTAACTAATCAATTTCAAGACTACAGGCTGCTTTTTTGTGTAATAGCTCCTTGGTTTTTTGCAAGGAATGGTATCTTGACTTTGTTTTTAAGAGATCGAAGAAATAATATTTTTATTATCTTAAAATATTTAAATAATATTTCAAACTATGTGTTTAGAAGTGAGATATGCTAAATTGATGTGTTTTAAATTTATCTTTATTATAGAAGATTATATACTATTTCCCAATATGTTTTATAATGTTAAAAGTATATTTTGCCATGGCCCTGTAGGGTGTGTGTTTGTTTTGTTACTGGTGATAGAGGGATGTTTTGCTGGGTTGTTTTGTTGGTTTTTTTTTAAATTTGGGTTGTTTAAGACTTATGGCTGGGATTACATGGGTGGAGGTCAAGGGGCTTATTTTTTTGCTGTTCTTTGAGCTGGATCACATAACTTTTAACTTCTGTACTGTTCAGGAAATAATGGTTTAAAGCATACTTTGACTAGAAGGTGTCATGAAAGACTTTTTTTACTAACTTTTGACAAGGGTAAATGCCTTTTCTGGTAAGTATATAAAATTAATGCATAATGAGAATGCTTAGTGTATAGGGTGTTGAAGTATTTTGAATCAATGGTTTATGTCAAAAGATACTTCCCTGGTGTTAGTTACAAAAGTATTTGTGTTTTGAAGGTATTACATTAATCAGGTAATTGAAACTGGGTGCTAAATATTGGTACAGCAGCACTAGGAACATACCTAGGTGGGATATATTTCAAGTTGCTTCATCCTAAAAAGACAATATAAAACAGTTCCTTGCAAAGCACAGCTCTAATGCAACAAGCTAAAGATACAGTTAATCTCAAGTTCTTTGGTAATCTCACTGAAGTCAGTAACAGCTGATTTGCCTAAAGTTAAGCAGATGTTGAAATAACTCTCCTGAACTGTGCTTCAAACATTTGGTCTCACAAACTCTTAGGCACATCTTACTGTTAATTGCTTGAGTGTGCTTAAGCATGGGCTTGTCTCGAGGTGCTTTCAGGGATACACAAAGGCCTCACCTACAGGGGTGCAGAGTGGAGCCCCCCTGGACCACCTTGACCAACTGCTCCTCTGTGCTTGCTGGAATTACATGTGGCCATTGCTCTGTCTGCATTAGATTCAAAACATGTTGATTTTGCCATCAGCTGGGGAAAAGAAATTAAACAATTACATGTCAGAGCTGGAAAAAACTAAGGTTTCATAAAGGGAAACTAAAATGTGAAAAAATTCTATTAAACAGTATTAGGCTTGACATTATTATACTGATTTTTTTTTTCGTCACTAGCTATTTAACATTGTTCTAGGTGTAGGTTTTCTTAACTTTTATTTTTCACTTTTATCATTGAATCTCAACCTTAACTTTGTTTTGAGGGATCCAAGTGAAGGCGAAGCCAGTGGCAGAACTGACACCTCAAGGTGAGGAGTCACTATTAATACTTCGCTCCTAGGTCTTTCGAATCAAGTAATTTCTTAAAGCCTCTTAAATCAGGATGTAAAAGAGAACAGTGCTTAAATATTCTGTATTTCAAAAATGTTTTCTATTTGGGGGGAGGGGGTCTTGCCGAGGTCCTTTATATCCCTCATTTCTGCTTTCTTGCGAAGTATTTAATACAAAATTTCATGTAAGCATATTCCTTTGAATAATAAAACCCCCTGTAGGAGTTAACAAATTCTTTAGGCACTTAAAATCGTGTTTTGACTTACAAATATTTAATGGTGTTTACTTTTGGTTTCAGTGGACAGTGTAAATACTTCGTGTGTCTGTGTGTATATATGTATCTATTAAATTTTTACTATAGTTACATACTGTGCTCATTACTAAAGCTGCTGCTTGCCATAAGTAAACACCTTATAGTCCCTGAGAAATGAATGTCACTTGTTCTGAGAAATAAAGCAAGTGACATTCAGACAAAAGGGGTGGTGACTGCCAAATAATGAATTTCTGTGGCAACCACTGTACACAAATCTGTAGATGCTTTGTTAGCAATAAAACATTCCTTCATATGCTCATTTTCCAGTATATCTGCTCTTTTGCCATGTTTCAGCTTTTGGTGTGCTTAAGCACAGTGCATACCCCTTTATTTTTCTGCTCTCTAATGAACAGGCATTGTAGTTTGCATTCATTGTAAACTGGTCACTTACAGAAAGTATTGATTTAGTTTTCCAAACAGAAAGCCTCTATTTAAAAAACCCAGCACATTCTTACCCAGATACACTGTATATAATACACAATCCATTTATCTAAGTTAGCCCTTTTCCATTCAGAGTCTCTTAGCTGTTAAATTATTGGATGTGGAAAGGGAAAAGAGACTGAGTGTTCAAATGAAGTGTAAAGTTGCTTTCAGCTCTTGCTTTCATTCTCTAGCTTTCTCTGCTTTTTGTCATCCTACAGTGTCTGTTTTGGGCTAAAAAAGTCATTTGAGATCTTATCCCTGCTCTATCCCTTGATACCAGTGTGGTTCTCTGGGGGTCACACAAAGTTGAATTAAAAGTGCTTGTTTTGACTCCTCTCTGAATAATAATGACCATTTATAGACTCAAAATGAGAGCAGCACCTTTCCCCAGTGATGGATGGGGAGGCTACAGCTACAGCTGACTGTGAAATTACTTTAAAATAATTAGTGCTGGTTCTCAAAATGTTTTCTGCAATGGAACAAGTAATCTATTTGATAAGGAAGCATCAGACTAAGAGCATTAATTGGAAATTGCTCCCTTGCAGTTTTGCCCTTTATCAAAAAAAAGTTTGCGTCTGTACTTGTAAAACACAAGTCGCTGTTTCTTACTTGTAAAAGCTGCTGGCCATGTACTCAAATGGCGACCAACAGGCTGCTCACAACCAAATTTCAGTCCAAAATTCTGCCTCATCAGTTAAAATAAAACACATTATTATAAGGTCTTTTGACACAGAGAGAGGTCAAAAATCTAAACAATTGCAAAAGAGGGGGAAGGCAGAAAAGAGGGGAGGGAGTTAATTAAAGACTTGTGAATTGCAGGGTGGGATTTCTTCCTCTGCTGCTTTTACAGTATGATTTCCGCTTCAGGACTGTGTCCCTCAACTTCAGTTTTGTTGGTGTATGGCATGCTCCAGATCATGAAATCAGCAGAACTTCAGTCATGCTTTTACATAGATTCCACTTTCTTTGGAGCAGTATGGAGTAACGTGTGTCTGCTGCAGTTCCCATTGCACATGTTGTCATCAGAACATTGCAGAGCAGGGGTTTCCAAACTTGCTTTGCTGTGTGCCACTACTGTGGCCCGGTGCTGCGCTGAGCACACGCGTGCAGCACGGGGGGCAGGGCTGTTCCAGCCATGTCCATCCCACTCCCTGAATTCGCTTGCCTGTGACTCATGGCGTCTCAATGGCAGTTTAGAAACCCCTGTTCAAGAACTGTATTTCTCTTCTCTCTCTCAGCTAAACTGCTCTGGTTTTGACATTGCTGTGTGTCCCTTGTTCCAGGAGTGTTTCTGGGGAGCCTAAAGACAGAGAGAAGGAGGATAGCAAAGATTCGAAGCCACGCTCCTTGCGCTTCACATGGAGTATGAAGACCACAAGTTCTATGGACCCGAACGATATGATGAGAGAGATTCGGAAAGTGTTAGATGCCAATAACTGTGATTATGAACAAAAAGAGAGGTTTTTGCTCTTCTGTGTCCACGGTGATGCACGACAAGACAGCCTTGTTCAGTGGGAGATGGAAGTCTGCAAACTGCCACGATTGTCGCTCAATGGAGTTCGCTTCAAGAGAATATCTGGGACTTCTATCGCATTTAAGAACATTGCATCCAAGATAGCAAATGAGCTTAAGCTGTAAAGAGAACCTAAATTCTTTGGGATCAGGGAAGATTCATACATGATCTACACTTTGAATGTACTGGTTTCGCCTAATGTGATTGGCCTGTGAAACTCCCCATGTAGAAATTGCCCTTATTGCAATAAGGTTATACATAGTTATTCAGAATTGTAAAGTTAAATCCAGTATGACCTATATTAAATAACTGTAGCTAAAGAAGTTATGTTCACATGTACAGGTAAGTATATAGAGCATTCTGTTCATTTTATGTTCATAGAGTTGTATAATAAAAAGATGACTGCTTAAATTCAGATCTTGTATAGTTGTCTAGATTTCTGCACAGAAATGTATGTTTGATGCTTTGAGTTGGAAAAGTTCTTCCCTATCATTTACATTTTTGGTGGGTTTTATAAGTCTTACCTCTACCATGCGTTTTTTAAAAAACTTGTCCTGAGTCAAATGCACAAACTAGTTTTCACAACTGTAGCATGACCATTTTTAATTATTTAAAAATAGTTCATGAGTTGAACCAAAAGTCGATGAATAATTGGCTTTTGTTCTACATGAGACTGTTCCTGCTTATCTTTGGCTCTTATCCTTATTATTGGACAGTGTTTAGTTGAAAAAAAGAGACAAATATGTTTACAGTGTTGGCACTTACAGTTTAGAAACTTTGTTCTGCCTTTGGCCAGCTCAGAGCTGTGGGGGAACAGAAACCAGGCATAAGTGATTTCTGTCTGCAAATTCCAGTGCTTATTCCCATGGCCCATTAACAAATGTAGCACCAAAACGGAGAACCGGAATTATTTCATTTGAATAACTTGGTGAAAAATATCACTTATTTGCTGCCTTCAGAATACTACAAATTCCATTTTATGGAAATCTGTTAACATTGGGACTGTTTAATAGCACAAGATAATCTGAAGTGTTGACCAATTGTGTAAGTTAATAATACCACCTCAGGAATTAGCTTGGCTTTTGGAACATGTGCCCCCAAAGAGTACATGCAATTCCACATAATATTTTACAGCTAAACATACATTGTTTATAATGATAAATTGTTGATTTATGCTTTTGTGGTTGTACAGTTTGTTCCCATGTAACCTGTTTGTGTTTAATATTTTACCAGATTTCTTGTATTTATTCCACATCATTATGCCTGTAATGTGCAGCTTTGTAATTAGGCACTTGCCTACAAAAAAGAAAAAAAAAAAACAGCCCCACATTTTTTTTCCTTCATAATTAATGATTATAAACTATGTAAAACCACTAGTACTGGTACATTTTAATACTTGTTCTTTTGTACTGAATTAACCATAGAGGTTGGTTGTGCAATGTTATTTAATGTCGTAATTACTGTAATATCAACATATGGGCCCCATCTGCACACTCTTGTGAAGAATAGAAAGTTCATTAAGAAATTGTCACTTTAAAAAATAAAAATGAAAAAAAAAGCTGTGGTAAACTCTGTAACCCTAAGTTAGAAAGCTGTAAGTGTAGTAAATGTGCCATTCTCTAATGGCTTCTTGACCGAGATGGACTTTACATACTGTACTGTGATGTAGCTATCCTATGTAACAGTTATGTTCGGAAATGGACGTGTATTGTTGCCTTAGAAAAAGGGTGGTGTTTGGAAAGAAAGAACTGTAGCCCCTTTTCTCTTTTTTTTTTTATCTGATGTTCATTGAACCAAATCTGATGCAAGTCATCTTGATTCACTGGTGCACTCTATTAAAACTTACTTGAACAGTTCTCATACTAAAATACTTGTTGTTTGCCCTTTATAAAAGCACAGTCTTTACTTCAGGTAACAAAACAGTTTGAAGGTGCACAGGCTCCATCTTCAGCATGGTGTGCGTTCAGGATTAGCATTGCATGGGTTTAATGGTCCTGCACTGTCAGTGGTTTAGCATTGCTTAGAAATGGATGTCCTTTTTACAGGAATTCACCAAAAATCAGTCTGGGGAGCAGGGAGTTGTGTGTCTGCTCAATTTACCCATAAATGCTTAATTATTCTTAAAAATACACAGCTGGAATGTAACTGTGATGCTAATCTAAGGTCACGTATGAACTTGGTCATGAAACAAAACCCTTTGCCTTTTCAGAAGGTTCAGTGGAAAAAATATAGGTCATGCTGTGAGACAGTAGATTAAGTACTTAGGAGAGCTTCTCGCTTCACAGGCACTGTTTCCATGGCTAACTTTGCCCTAGATTGCTGCTGCTTTTCACCGCTCCCTACAACCAGAGATGTAGCAGTGTTCCATAAAACACACGTAGCTTTTCCAGAGGACGGAGCTAATGAATTTTAGTTCAACTTTCCTTTGAAACAGAGCACTGCCCATTTAACGTTTGTGTATCAGGGCAGCTTGCAAATGGTGTTCTGTCCAGTGCCTGCCAGCAGTGTGAAATTGCCCTGATTCCTAAACCCTGTGCCCTCCTCCTTTTGCCTTGCTGGAAGATGAACCATGACTCAGCTCATGCTCTCCATAGCAAATACACCTGGAGCTCCCTCAAGGACACAGTCTGAGTGCAAAAGATGTAGGTGCACACAAGTGTAGCATTTGGCTTTCCAAATCTGCTGCCCCAGCAGGAATAAGATGGGAAGATTGGAGAAAGCAGTTCAGGAAAAGGTGTCTGGACTCTGCTTGCCAATAAAACTTACTCTGGGATCAGTGAGATGGTGCCCACCCAACCTCAGTGCCTGGTTCAGCTGCCTTGTGCTGGGCCTGTTATGGGTCAGTTACTCCTTAGGTAAGAATGGGATAAGCTGCATTTCAGATCCAAATGTTCCCAGCTTCCATGTGGGAGGGGGCTGGTGTGGCATTTTATCAGCACAGCTTTAACTTTAGGAATGCAAAAGAGTTAGCCACATCATATTTCCCCGCTCCAGGCAGGGATAGGGATGCCTCGAATCTTCAGAGGCCTCATGAATTCACCTGTCATTTGTTGGCAGCATCTCAGGGGGGTGGTTTGGGATGGGTGGAGGGTGAGCAGTGAGGTTCCTGCAGGGTTCAGCTGGTCTGGGTTGGGGTGTTTTTTGCATTATTTATTTCTTCGAGGTATACCAACATTTCCAAAACTGGTGCATTCCTTTTCACGCAGTCCAGTTTAAAAATATTGATATGTATATAAATCAGTGGAAATACAATAAGCAGTAATTCCTGGTCCACTGAATGAATGACACTGCTGAGGAACCAAGTGGGGTCATTATGCCATTTGGTAATGGATGATGCTAAAATTCCATGAGCTGTTTAGACATGAGGTTTTGGTATCTGGTGTCACAGATACTAAAGGTATAAGGGTACCTTGTACCCACTCATCTCAGAACATGTTGTGATTCCCCTGCCACCATGCAAATGGAGACAGTAAATCTCAGCTGAGAGCTGTATTCTGTGAGGTTTTTGATAGTTGAATTCTGGAAAAGGAGGCAAACTTGTGAGGTATAAACCAAGTCTGTGGGGAAAGGCCTGTCTGTCTTGGGAAGATAGGGAAAAATTGTCTACCTCAGAGCTTCTTCTGTAGTGACAGTCCTGAGACTTTGCTCACGCCTTCCACCCTTCAGGGACATGGCCCCACTGTTCTTTACACAGCTTTCTGGAGCTGCGAAGGTGGTGAATCACCATCCTAGGGGCAGATAAGAAAGTGAAATGCAGGATTTGCTTTCCGAATGTTACGCACACATCTTGGGGAGATGCAGGTTCAAAGCTTTGTTCCTCAGTAAGAAAAATCCAGGGGAAAGGATTTGTCTGTCCCCGTGTTGCCGGTGCAAAGCGTTCATATGCGTATCAAATGTTGATAAATACACCAACTGGTTTAACAAATTGTATCTATCCTCCCTGTACTGCTTTGCATCCCTTGATGTATCCCAGCTGAAGAACACCGCTTAGGAGAGGCAGCTGTTACACTGCAGCACCCCAACCGCGGAAGTGGGGCTATCACTGCCTCCTCCAGCATCTGGGCAAAAGCCACGGAAACTTCTTCGCCATTTTTCCCCTTGGCCGGGGGTAGCCGAACGCAGCCCAGGACGGAGAGGAGGCTGTTCACCCTTGGCTTTTGCCAAGATGTAGGAACATATATACAGAACATATGTATAGAACACCTATAACTGAGGCATGTCCAAGGAGCTTGTCCTTTCTCGCTGACGGGGAAAGAGCGTGACCTGCAGGAGCGGCGGTGCGTGCGGTGCCACGGAAGGATCTTCCAAAGGTCTCGCCGGCCCTTGCGGGCCGAGGCCGAAGCAGCGCGGGGGCGGTGCGGGGCTGTGCCGCCCCGTCAGCGCTCACCTGTCCCTGCTGAGCTGACGGGCTCCGGTCGAGGGCTCCCGCGGCAGCTCCCGGCTTCCCGCACCAGAGCGGCGGCGGGGCCAGCCTCCGGAGCCGGGGGCACCGTCAGCCCCCGCCCGCCTGCCCCGGGCCGGGGCGCCTCTTCCCGCGGCCGTCCCGCCCCGGGGAGGGGGCAGCGGCCGCCTCCGGCCACACCTGTGGCGCAGC
>VZUI01051501.1:4808-49808 GCA_013401135.1 Cettia cetti
CCTCCACAGGAAAAAAAAAAAAAAAATCCCACCCTTTTACAAAATATTTCCTCAGATCCCACACCGAGCAGCAGCCGCCGCCGCCGAGCCCTGGGAGCTGATGGAGCAATGGGTGGGAAGCGGGAAACCGGCACCAAGAGCAAAAACTTCGCCTAACTTTTCCCTTCCTTTCTAACACTCTTCCCTCTTCCCCTCCGGCTCCTTACCCCCTCCTCTGGGCTACGCTCCATTTTCCGCCGTCTCTCTGCCCCCTCTCAGCCCTCCCTCCAGCTTTCTTTCGCATTGCCGCCTTCCCTCTCGCTCGCTCCAGCAGCGCCTGGAGCCGATAAGGAAGAGGAGAAGCAGCGGGAGGGACTGCAGCCGCTCGAGGAGCAGCGGGGCGGAGGACGGGAAGGCGAAAGGGGGCAGAGGAGGCAGAGAGGGGCGGCAGCCCTGCGCGGCGCTGCCGGCCGCCGTCGCCACGAAGTTGGCGGCGGTCGCTGGGTGTTTTTGACAGCTGGGCGCGGGCGGCCTCTGCCGCGGCCCCCGCCTGGCACAGAAAGTTTGCGGGGGAGGGAGCAGGCAGAGGGAAGGGGAAAGAGCAGTCGGGGGTGTGTGTGTGAAAAAGAAAAAAACCCTCTGCCTCCCCGCCTGTCGCCCTCGCCCCTGAGCGCGGGGTTAGAAGGAAGCAGCGCTGCCCTCTCAGACCCGGTCGCAGCCTCCCCCTGCCGCCTCCCCTTCCCAGCCCAAGATCCCAACAACAACAAACCAACCTGTGGAGGCTCTGACCCGAACCTGGGTCCCTCCTCCCATCACTTCCAGCTCTCCGCTGAAAGCTCTTTCTCTTTCTTTCTCCCTGCTGCTCCGGCTGAACTTTGGGGGCTGAAGTTTTGAGAAAGTCGGGGCGGGGGGAGGAGGGGGGGCGCAGGAGAGAAAGAGACTGTCGCTGTTCTGCTGCAGCTGCTTTTGTTGGTCTTTTTTTTTTTTTCTTTTTTTTTCTTTTTTTTTTTTTTTTTCACGTGTTGGTTAGTGGTGCGGGATTTTGTTTCATTTTGAGATTTTCTTTCTTTTTTCTTTTTGAGGGGCGAAAGTATTTTTTAAAATCTCCATTTTTACTTCAAATCACCCTGGGGGGGGGGAGGGGGGGGAAGGGAAGGGAAGGAGAAAGGGAAGGGGAGAAAGAGAGAGAGTGTAGTGCTGAGAGCCCAGAGGCAAAAGGAAGGGTGCAGGCACTGCCGCTGAGAGGAGATCGAGAGACAGGGGGTGCACTTGACAACCAGCATGCAGAGATGGTAAGAAGTTTCCAGCAGCCTTTCGTTTTCATTCTAGCCTTTACATTGGTTTGATTTGATTAATAAATTCTGCAGTAACAGAAGCAGCCCTGCTTGCTCTCGGTGTGTTTCAGCCTTCAAAGAAACAAGCAGCCGGGCAAAGCGAAGTAGGGACATAATAAATAAATCAGCTCTCTGCTGCGTGGATTGGGGGAAAAAATGTCTAAGAGGTTGTGCTAAACTTTTAAGCGAGATTGTGGGGTTGAAATGGGATGGCCACATGCTTTTTACCGCCTCCTTCCTTTCACAAAACATGAGGAGCTAGTGTAAAAAAAAGTGTTTGCGGATGGAGAGAGGGAGAGTGAAGGTGGAGTGGGGTTGAGTCAGACGTACGGTGGTCTGATCTGTTTTGGCCACCACATTCTGT
Organism: Cettia cetti; assembly: GCA_013401135.1. NCBI lineage: Eukaryota > Metazoa > Chordata > Aves > Passeriformes > Sylviidae > Cettia > Cettia cetti. The sequence continues at coordinate 6,486 of VZUI01051501.1, forward strand.
TCGGAAATGAGTACGGTTTGCTTTACACTTTGTAAAGGTAACCTTTGAGAGCGGGAAGGAGCTATGTGTTCGCGTGTGAAACATCGCCTGCGGCAGGGAGACAGGAGTGTAAATCCACCTTCCCTCCGAAAGACTTTTTTTTTGTTGTGCATGTGCTTGCAGTTTGCACCTCTCCAATCAGCGATTGCTAACAGAACTTGGAGAGTTATGCTGATGCCCTAATTGCAAAGGAGAAGGTGGAGCCCCTCAAAAACCAACTTTGAACAAGTTTTTGCTACTTATTTCATGTGTTGCGTACATGTATGTCTCCTTTACAATAGAGGTTTTGCAAAACAGAGTTTGGGCTTTTAATTTAAAAGTTAAAACTCAAAATGGCCAAGGACCTCATTGAAGGCTGAAGTCCGTTTGTCATGGTTGTGATGTGAGGATAGGTTAAACAGCTGCGAAAGACAAGCTCATTTTAGCCGTGGCTACACTTAACGTGCGGAGTGATAACTGTTCACGTTAACACATGGATCGACCTCAGCTGGTGATGAACGGTGATCATCCCATATTCAATGAAGTAGTATGTTTCCAGCCGCTGCTCGTCTACTGCTCTGCTTTCAGTCAGCTTTTGTCACCTCACTCCAGGGATGTTACAGAGCTGTCTTGTGTGCCTTGAATATACACATACATATGTACATGCACACGCACAAGTGTGTGTATATATATCTATATCTACATCTACTTATTTATGTGTATATTTCTGCATGCGTAAATGTAGGCATGTGTATACAGTACTCAAACTATGGATAGAGAATGTCTGTGTGAATGAAGTTTACGGTGGAGGGTTTGTGTTTTTCCCTTCTCTCCCTAACATGACATGTCTTGTTTCAGTGATCAAAGCCACAATTGGAGTGTAGGAGATGCAACTGTCAAATGTAGACAACAAGGAAAAAAAAAAAGGGGAGGGGGAAAATAGCAGCATGTGCCCAGGACTGTGGTTACAGTAACACTGACAGAAATTAAAGTGGTTTTGAAAGCAGCATGCGATTTATGATGGTTCCCATTTACCCTAGAGTCAAGCTGTTGTAAAATTGATGCACAAAAGACATCATGTAGTAATCTGGTGTACCCAGGATTAAAGTGGCAACGAGCGTCTTTTTTGTGTGTCTGATGGTTAAAATGGTTTGAAACTATTTTTTAAGTAGGAAATCAAAGCAGAATATTACTTTTTTCCTTTCTTATTCTCTATATTAGCTGTATATAGTAGTTGTTGAAATATTTTTTAGTGGAAGTTGGTTTATATTTCTTGCTATATTCCGTTTTCCCCTCTGTATTATAACTTGTCTCCATAGACAGATTATAAAATGGGTAGTCTTTTTGTCACAGTTTCAGAGTACAAATGTTCACAGTTTAATTACTGAGTTCATTTCAGACAGTAATATTTAATAAGCATGATCAGCATATCTGCACAAGAATACCAAGTTCCTGCAAAAGTATGTGGAACTTCCCTTGCTCTTAAAAATGGCAGGATTTTTAAATCTGAAATTTAATGGGGCATATGTGCTCTCTGATGCACTGTAGTTTCATTTTAAACTGTACAGTATTATTGAGCCAACTAGCTCTATGTATGTTCTGCTTCAAAATCCTAAAGCACATGAATTTTAAAACTTGCTAAATATTTTAAATGAGTCATCTCTACCTAATCCACGTGAAGAAAAGTTTAAGTTAAAATTACAAACTATTTGTCATGAGCAAATTTTAAACTTGCTTTTAAGGCTTGGGATTCTGAAAGTGTTCCTTTAAGCACATACCTTGCACATGTAGTAGAAAATCTCTGCCTTGGTACACTGTTTTGTAGAAAATACAACAGTGGGACATTGTAGGGGAAAGACTTACAGGAGCAGATCTATGTCTTTAATCACAGTACATTTTTATTTTTGAGACATTTGAGAAAGATGAGTATGCAATTGCAGTAAACAAAGTAAAGAAACAGACAAAAGCAGAGATAGCTATACAGTTTGAATTTTCTAGTGAGTTTTTGAGTTCAGTGCTTTACATAACATTTTGTCCTAATCTTGCTTGCTGTCAGAGATGTTTCATGGTTGTGCAATTGCTGCAGTCAAGAATGCCAATTTGCATTCCAGGAGTGTCATTTGATTACTTTTATCTACACAGCTCGAAGACCAGCCCAGACCTCTCATTTCATCTTGCCATGTCACGAGTCAGTGCTGTGTCCTCTTTTCAAAAATCTGCCTGATTTAGACAAGAAAGAAAAGTACTTTCATGTTGCAGCCGCAGTCCCCTGCTAACTTGTCAGCAGCAGGATATGATTCACTTGGGCCCAGAAGAATGGTGCAGAGATGAGGGTTAGGCGGTTCAATAAGCCTATGGACAGGTAGTGTGTGACATCCCAAGAGAGCTTAAGTTAATGAAGAACAGGTCTGCTTAGTTCTTCATACTATGACCTGGTGCTGTCCCCACAGTTTTCTCATTTGATCTTTCCCAGCAAATTGATCTTTTCTAGTACTTTTTTGCCTTCCAAGTTAGTCCTTGTGGGACTGAAATTAGCAGAGCAACTTAAGTTGGATAATACAGCTGTTCAGAAAAGAAGAAATTGGACACTAGCTCATAGAGGGGGGAGGGGAAAGTAAGCTATTCTTTCTGTTGTTACTGAGAATTCCTTTTATTTTTAATACTACAGTTTTATTTTCAAAAGCTTCACAATTACCGTATTACTTTGGAACTTCGCTTTCTCCTTTAATAAAGTTTGTACCAATGTAATTAAATTGCATACTGCATTAAATGTGTATCATTTAAATAAAACAAACATGCTTGCAGCATAGACTGCAGGTTTACTTCGGTGTTTGTCAGTTGAATTTGCTTGTTAGAAATGATTTGCTAGTCTGTAATGAGGCTTTTACAGTTGTTGTAAGACATTTTAAATATCAATTGCCCATGCCAACTACATTATTTATAGCCTGCTAAATAACTGTAATTCTGTAGTATCCAATACTGAAAAGCAGTGGAGATTAAACAATAAAAGCCATTACAATTGGTATGTGTAAATATTATGGTAGGTGAAAATATAGTCAGCAAATTACCACAGGCAATACCCAGCATATACCAACAAATTGATTTTAACTAACATTCTGTACTTAAAATCTATGATCTTAAGGGGCTGTAGTATTATCTGTCAGGTTTCTTTACATGATTTTGCACTTGGTAATTGGAAGGTGGAATGGAGATGTGTTTTTGTGTGTGTGTGTTTTTCAATACATACATGGCTAGGTTGTCAAACAATGTTGGATTTCAAACCAGAATTTGGTAAATAAAGTGTAAGTTGGAAATGATTAAGAGGGTCTTTAGTATGCTGCACAAGAGTAAGGAGTATTTAACTTTCTGTATTTCATAGCAGATATTCTCACATATAATCCACATCCTTTCAAGTTGTAGAATTAAAAACTGCTGAATGGAAACAAGAACACATATTATGTAAGGGAAATGCTGCTCTCACTTTCTCTCTCAGTACTGCTATTGAAAATGGAAAGGAACTGTAAAGGATCGTTGGTCAGTTAAGCTCCTCTGGAGAGCTAGAGGGAGCTTCCGGACTTTATTAGCTAAGCCATAGGTAAGAAAAAGGGAGGAAATATTCTGAATAAGGGAGAGCTGATTCCTACCATTTTTTCAGAGGCAAAGATCTAGAAATTAGACTTTGAGGTGGCTTTATTCTGTGTTATGTATCTGTGTATGTCAGTAGGATTTGTGGCTGACTACAGATCTTGTGAATTTCAAACAAAGAAGAAATGACCAACAGCAAAGCACTTACATTAAAACAAGTCCAAGTAAAACATTGGATTTTGTACAAAACCCAAATTTATTTTTCTTTCGTCTCAGAGATGGGCGTTTCTGGCAGTGTCCCTTTCCCTTTTGCACTTTGGACACTGTCACTAGAATGTGAAGTCTTTTCGTCGCTGAATGTTTTTTAATGAGAGTCCTGACTCTCAGTCTGCAGGTTTGCACAGAACTTTTTATTTAGTGATTTAATTTGACTTAATGTCTACTATTAGTATGTCTTAGGAAAAAAATGTACATGTCTGGAAATACAAAAGGTTCCTCATAAAATACAAAACAAATAGAGTATATCTGTCATTTTGGAAATGTGTATCGCTTCCTAATCTAGCCAGGAATTTGTACTTAATTTAGAAGAATAGCATTTAACATGGCTTAATAAAAAGCATCTGTATAAACCCTGTATTCTGTGTCAGTTTCATCCCACCTAAATTCTGACATATTTTTTCTAAAAATGCATTGATCATAATTGCTGCTTAGTATTTATATGGCAGCTTTTATAAGTATTACTTTGGACAAACTTATTTACCTTTTAAGTAAATTATATAATCCAGTGAGATAAAGTACCAGATTTGTCTCCTTTATCTCTCACACAGTAGCTCTCATTATGTGCTGTGCTAGTAAAACCCTTTATTTGTTGATTATTAGAATTTTAGTACACTCAGGAGTTCTGCTGTAATTTAATGTGTTTGTTCAAAGAGGTTCTCTCATTTAGAATCTTCCCATAATACTCTCACCACATATTATAAATATGTATATTTTATACTCCAGATAGATATGTAAATAGTTTTTTTTTTTAAAATTCCAGGTAAATCAAGGATATTGAGAGAGAGTTCTTTTCATCTGCAGCATCTATTTCAGTACTTCTCTCTTGAAATATTTTATGTCAAAAGAACTCACACAAATTCAGGTTACAATCAGATTTGCTTCTGATTTGTTACTTCAGAGAGTTCTTTCTGTTTCTTTAAATTTTTTTTTAATGTCCTAGTACGTAAATCACATTTTTGTAGAAAACTGTAAAAAGAGAAGTTTTAAAACCACGCTGGGCATTGCAATTATTTTTTCATTATGAAAACCAGAGTGTTCATAATGCTGATTTGTAAGTCACATGCCAAGTGAAATCAAAATGCCATAAGCTAACCACTAAAAAGTTTTAAAGACACCATGGTCTGGTGCACTGTCTGGAAGTTTAGCTATGTTTTTGCAGAGTATTGCAATTGGTTAGGTATACCGTTCTGCTGCATATAAAACTGTGGAAGCTAGGCGTGTTAGAGAATCTTCAGCTATGGGAAGTTTTAAAGGGTATGCAAAGCATATTATTAACTGTTATCAGCTGTAAATGAAGCTAGGTGTATGTAAAACCCCCGTCATGCTGTCAGCTGGAATCATACTGAATTAGTGTTGCAACTTTATTATATTTGTCAAATATGTATTATTTTGGAACTTCTGGTTTGTGCTCTTAGTCAATGCTCTTTACTGTTGAATACAAAGATGTAACAGCAAACAAAAAACATTTTTCCCTTTTTGTGACCTGACATTTGCTGAAGTGCCCCATGCTGAAATTTCTTTTCAGTATCTTTTTTTTTCTTCCAAAGCCAGACATGTACCCAGACACAAAAGCCTCTGTGTATAGCAAGCTGTTTTAAATATTGTGACTCGACGATGTGCTGTCCTTTCTCGGCTTGAGCCAAGGATCTCTGCTCAGTGTCTGTGGATTACCAAGTCCCTTCTTTATTGTACCTCTTGTCGGCTATTCCTATTCATTTAACCTTTCATTAGTGTCTGTGCAGCTTCACTGTCTGGAAAGGCAAGGAAAAACCTAAAGGCCTACTGTCACAGTTATTAGATTTCTCGGTTACATCCCAGCAACCATAAAGGAGTAAGAGTCAACACTATTGTCATGCATGCTGCTATCCTGGGGTGCAACTCTTCTGTGCATGTCAAGGACATGTGCCACATGTTGATAATGCATCCCGGAGATAAATGCACAACATGGGGGATAAACTAAGGCTGGCACTAATGAGCTTTGTAGGAGTTATTGCAAAGACAAACAGTTGTGAAGGAATTTCTCTTAAAACAGTGAAGACATGGATTTGCACTAACTGTTGCCAAGGCTTGCTTGCAAGGTACTTGTCAATCATGTTAGTTTCATTTAAGTGCCATTTACAAAGAAAAAACATTTTCTGTGACTTAGAAATGTGTTGCTTTTCACTTTTTAAGCTGCCAGGCTAAATTATACTTTTAATTGTCCTCAATAATAGACTTTATGGCTGTTGTTTCTGTTTACTTGGTTTTGGATCAAAACCTGCAAACCTTTCAAATTATTTTTAAAAAAATTGCAAGTACTAATTGCAATGCATTTTGAAATATTCTTCTTAGTAAAACTCAAAAGTTCCCTCTTGATTTTGTAAAAGCATTGTCATGGTCTTTTCTGCGGCATAAATTTGGCTGAGAATATCTAGGTGCATCTAAGTAGTTTATGCTACATTTGCTACCCAAAGAGCCAAAATTAATAGTTGTGACACAACTTCCTCCTTCCACTGAGGCATGCCCTCCATTTCCTCCAGTGCCATATTCACATACATTTTCATTCCAAAGCTTCTTGAAGCCCATCTTATCCTGTTAACCTAATCTAACTGAACTCTGAGCTCTCAGTTTATATAATAGCAAAAAATACATGCTTATTCCTCACTTCCCTATGGTTGACCTTTTAGAATGCATTTAACTTACATTTTTATCAGTAGCATTATAACAATGTGATGTATAAGTTCCTATGACTTTCATAAGGAGATTTTTACCAAAACAAAGCTATAGATTTATAGTTCAGTTATAATTTTAATAATTGTTCTATGTAGAAAATTAGGGTCTCATTTTGCTCTTGTTCACAGCAAGGTTGGAAGTGGGAGTAAAGCCACTGAAACCAGTGGAGTTAAAGTTTTATGAAACTGTTGAATAAAGTTCTAGTCACCTCTTTTCTACTTTTCATAGCCTGCTAAGAGGATTTTGAAGATTATAAATGTAGTGGGCTACACAAAGGAAAATTCTTTCAAACTTCCTTATTTCAGATAAACATTTTAGATTAACATAATCTGAAAGTATGACAGGTCATATTAATAGGAATTCTGTTCTTTTTCATTCTTTATATTTTTGATATTGAAGAAGTAAAGCCTGACTGCACCTTTTGCTTTAATTCAGAACATAGAATCCAAAGTGACCAGCAGTATAATAGTTAATTGTAGGAACAAGTGCATCCAAAGAAAAATGTGTTTAAGAGAAAATTCAGGAAAAGTAGTCTTTATTTTTCTTGTTTGAACACTGAAAATATTTGTAATGCTGATATTTAATTCCACTTTCCTGAAATTAGAAGAGAAGCTTTTCTGTTTAGTGATTTGATTTAGACAAATATTTAAATGAAAAAAAAAAATCTTCAGACATGATCTGGAACAAATATAAAAGTGTCCTTAGTTTAAAACATCCTTTCATTACTAGACTGATTTTAGCTTTGATGAGTCTAAAACTTACTACATGGTTTCCAAATCAAAGATGAAAGGGCCAGTTAGGAATCAAATAAATTTTCCTGTTGAAATGTAGCTTTTGACATTTAGAAAGATGTGCACAGCATGTGAACCACTTCTCTTTGCTGTAACTAGCCTGGTGACTTTTTTTGCAATGAAACTACTTTGAAATTGAATTCAGGTATGATAAATTTAAGGTAAATTAATTTGGAACTCCTGATTAGTGCCATTTTTTAACTAAGGGAAATATTTTCCTGAAAGTGCTTTTTCGCCCTTTAGTGTTAAGACATTTAAAATTTCATTGCTAAGTAATTACTTGTGTAGTTGTTCTGATAGACTCTTACTGGCCTAACTTCGTTGACTTTGTTCTGTGGCTGTGTGCCAGTTTTATTAAGGAAGGCTTTTGTTATTCATCTCTGTGCAGTTGCAGGTATATTCCTAATACTAACCAAATGGGCATATATCCCATCTGTGTGTTTGAAAAGTTATTATTATGGACAGTAATGTATAGTCTACAATACAGATTGAGATTGAGCAGTTGAGCAGATTTTTTTATACTGGTCTGATCCCAATTATAGGCTTCTAAAAGTCTACTGATAATACTTAGCTCTCCAGAATGAGATTCTGCAGAGAATCCTAGAGAGCATTTTGGAAAGTGTTTTGCTGTTCTGATAGAGATGCTAAGAATTAGAAAAAAATAGCAAATAATAAGTAAGTAAAAGTGCACACATTCAACTTTTGTGCTAGGCTATGACTGTATTTCAGTTTGCAGCTGTATTTTGAGCCAGTTTTTGAAGATACCTTATTTCTGATATCCCATGAAATATGCCTGATCAAAATAAATGATGCTACAAGCCAGTTGGCTAGGTGATTATATAAGCTATGTGGGGAGGCTGAGTAATTTATGTTTTTCAGTACACAAACTGGCATTAAGATTTTCCTCTCACTTTGAAGGAAATATTAAAAAGCAATGTGTAAAATCATGTTCGTTATGTAACTAAAAGCTTCTAAGTGAATTTAAGTCTAAGCTAGTGTAATTCACATGGTAAGACACAAATAAAGTGAAGTAGGAACAGGAAGCAATAGCAGATAAGTGATGTGTGACTTAAAGGTTTCTATTCCTTTACTTAAACTATGCTTATTTTTTAACTTCTGCCGTTGGAATGTAAGTTACAGTCTTCTCTATTTCCTCTTCTCTACATGTAACTTGTACTAGTTTGTGTATCAGTTTTTATTTTATTTGTCAGATGGTATATTTAAAGGATTTGTGATACCAGGTGATTCTTCATAAGCAAGAATTTCCTCAGTTCCTGAGCAGACACTTTTGCAATGGTGAGGTCAGTATGACAGAAGCAGGGATGGGGGTGATCTAGTGGTTCTTTGTGGTTTGGCTTGGGAGTCAGAAAATGGGAAGAAACCATTCACTGTCTCATATAGGATGATGGACAACCTTTGTGAATACTCTAGTAGTAGTTTTTTAAAAATAAGAGCTGAATAATAGGCTCTGTGATGCTGGTGACAGCAGGGAAGGAGATGAGTGAGACTGATACTATAATGCTGGAAGAACCTGACAGGCTTCTATCTCTAGTCACCTTAGCAGCAGGACAAGAGGCTTGCCTTTTTCCAACTGTGCACAACTTTCCTGATCTCTCATGTTACTTGTATGTGGAATTTCATGGTCCTTTTTCTGCTAAATGATTTCCAGGTGTGGGAAGTATGGTGGGATGAGTTTTGTATAATTTGTGAGTTCCATGCACTATTTCGAAGCCTCTAGGCTCTACAGAGGGTTTGTGAGTCAGTTAGATAAACCTGTGCAACACAAGGGCAGTGACTGACTTTCCACTGTCAAACATAGAGGGTCAAAAAAAAAAAAAATCACTCTTCTCATGTAGCAGTTACCACACTCACAAAGAATCTAATTACAGTAGATCAAACAGTATCAATCAGTTGCAAGAGAAACTCTGAGTGGAGGGGTCAAGAGAGCTACTCTTGTCCTCACCTTTACAGAGTTAAGCCTCAAGGATGTAAGGGATACAACTATTCACCTTCAGTCTTCAGTTTTATTCCATCAGATTTTAGGATTGTTTTTGCTCTTGTTGTGATAAGTTTGTTACAGAAGAACACAAATTTAGCTCATAACAAGCAAAATCATAAAATCATGGAATAGTTTTGGGTTGGAAGGGACCCTGAAGACTGTCTAGTTCTAAGCTCCTCCCTGCACCCCACCATGGGCAGGGGCACACCTTTCACTAGACCAGTTTGCTCAAAACCCCATCCAACTTGGCCTTGACCACTTTCAGGGGTTGGACACCCACAGATTTCCTGGACAAGCTGTTCCAGTGCCTCACCACTCTCACAGTAAAGAATTTATCCTTAATATCTAATCTAAACCTATCCCCTTTCAGTTAGAAGTCATTCCCCTAGCATTTCTATGGGAAAAGTCTCTCTCAATCTTTGTTGTAGGCTCCCTTCAGGTACTGGAAGGCCACAATTAGGCCACCCCAAAGCCTTCTCTTCCCCAGGCTGAACTATCCTAATTCTATCAGCCTTTCCTCATAAGAGAGATACTCTGCCCCTATAATGAACTTGTTAGTCCTGCTCTGGACATGCTCCAACTGTTCCATGTCCTTCCTGTGCTGGGACCCCAGAGCTGGATGCAGCACTGCAGGTGGGGTCTCAGCAGAGCAGAGCAGAGGGGCAGAATCCCTGGCCCTGCTGCCCACGGTGCTTTAAATGCAGCCCAGGATACAGTTGGTTTCTTGGAATGCAAGCACACATTGCCAGTTCATATTCAGCTTTTCATCTATGTAAGCCCCCCAAGTCACTCTCCTCAAGACTGTTCTCTTCCCTTAATTCCCCAGCCTAAGTTAGTCCCAGAGCTTGCCCTGACCCAGGTGCAGCACTTTGCTCCTGGCCTTGTTGAACCCCATGACATTGCCATGGACCCACTGCTTGAACGTGTCCAGGACGCTCTGGATGGCATCTTGGCCTTCAGGTGTGCCAATCACACCACTCAGTTGTTGTCATCTTCAAACTTGCTGATCATGTACTCGATTCCCCTGTGTGTGCCATTGATTGAAGTAATTGATTTAATGACTGAAGACATTAAATAACACTGATCTCAGTGCAGTCTCTTGAGGGACACCACTTGTCACTGGTGTCCATTGGGATGCTGATCCACTGATCACTACCCTCTGAATGCAATCATTCACCTTGTTCACCGTATCCACCAAATAGTCCATCCACCAAATACACGTCTTCAATTTAGAAAAAAGGATATTGTGGGAAATAGTGTCAGAGGCCTTATGTGAAGTCCAGATAAATGACATTCATAGCCACTCATCATAGTGGTCACTCATCATAAAAGGCCACTGGGTTGGTCAGGCAAGATTTTTCCTTGATGGAGTAATGTGTGTTGTCCCGAATAGCCTCCCTGACCTCCATGTGCCTTAGCAGAGCTTCTGGGAAGTATCTGTTCCATGATCTTTCCAGGTAGAGAGGGAAGATAGACAGGTAGACAGGTCAGGCATTGCCGGAATCCTTCTTTCTAGCCTTTTAAACATGGGTTCAATGTTTCCCTCTTTCCAATCACCTGAGATGGACTGCCATGACTTTTCAAATATCATGAAGAGTTGCTTAGTAACTACATCAGTCAATTTCCTTATGACTATGAGATTCATCTCATCAGGTTCCGTAGAGCTATACATGATTATGTTCCTCAGGTGCCTGAGGAAACCTGATCTTCTCTTACAGTGGGAAGCATTTTGCTCCTGCAGTCCCTGTTGTGAGATCCATCCACTCAAGAAGTGCAAGAAGAGAGGTTTCCAGTGAAGACTGAGGCAAAAAGTTGTTGAGTACCTCAGCCTTCACCTCCACTGCTACCAGTTTTCCAGCTTGTTTGTATATCCAGAGTGGATATACCTTCCTGACTTTCCCATTCTGGTTAACATACCTGTAGAAGCCTTTGTGATTCTTCATGTGTTTTGCCAAGGTGAACTGTGCTTTCTCCTTGTCCTCTTCACCCCATCTCTACATAATTGGGAAGCACCCAAATGGGCTTCCCAGGAAGAAGACCTTTTCCTGCTTCACTGCCACTGAATTTCCTTCCTGCTCTTTAGTTTAACCAAGAGTTCCCTATTCTGCCATACCATCTCTTGCCTTCTTTGCCTGAATTCCTGGGCATCACTAGGTCATATACTCTATGGAAGACTTCATGAAAGATCTGCCAGCTCTGTTCTGCTTCCTCATCCCTGAGGGTAGTTTGCCAGAGGGTCTAGTAATGGGATTCATCCCACCAAATTTCAGGAATGGCATCTTGGTGCATCTTGGTCATAACTTTCTAGCAGCATGGTGGCTTCTAGCTCCTCCTGTTTGCTGCCCATACTGCATGCATTGGTGTAGAGGTACTTGAGCTGGATTGTTGCCCAAGTAACCTTCTTAGAGGAGCATCCCTAAGTTTCTTTGACATATTACCCTAGTGTCTCCCTGTTGGTTGTTACTGCCTTCCTGTCTCGTCTCCTGAAGACTCTAAGTGTGTTCCACTGTGGCTAGTACCTTTCAGACTCATTGACAAATGGCCTTTGGTAGTACTAAATATGTATGTTTCTTTTTTTTTTTTTTTTTGCATGTTGCAAGAATGATTTTGATTTGATGTTTAAATTTAATGCAAATTTATTTCAAAAAGCAATATAATACTTTGTTAGAAACTGACCAGTGGCGAGTAAAGAAAGATGAGCTGCAAATGGAGTGGCAGGAAAAACTTTCAGAGATTCTGCTGCAACTTTCCTCTGTGTGTATGCATATGTATGTACCTAGCAATACATTATGGTAAGTGCATACACAGTGCTTCCTTATAAACTCATTAACATATAAATATACACAGAAATACATACCTATATTCATGAACATTGTGTGCACTCAGTACATACATACATGCATTCAGAAATTCCCCCTGGACTCAGCCTTAGAAGGCACATCTGGAGCTCTGCATCTGGGATCCTCAGGGCTAGAGGGACATGCAGCTGCTGGAGCTGGTCTGTCGGAGGGTGACAAAGGTGATTAAGGGACTGGACCATCTGTTTATCAGGAAAGGCTGAGAGAGCTGGGTCTATTTGGCTATACAAGTGTCTGAAGGGAGGGTGTCAAAATTATGGATCCAGGCTCTGCTCGATGCTGCCAAGGAACAGGATGATGGGGAATAGGCAGAAACTAATGCATAGGAAGTTCCACGTGAACATGAGGAAGGAATTCTTTACTGAGCACTGGCACAGATTGCCCGTCAATGTTATGGAGTCTCCCAGTTGGAGATGTTTCAGAACCATTGGTATGCAATTCTGTGCCATGTGCTCTGAGCTGACCATGCTTGAGCAGGCAGGTTAGAGCAGATGACCCCTTTGGTGGTCCTTCCAACCTTACCAATCAATTTTGTGATTTGATTCAGATATACATACTTATTAATATATATAAATGCATAATGGTTTTTTTCTGGACTGGAATTTTTGCTACCAGGAAAGCTTTTTGAGTCATTCTGATTCTTGAGTAAAAGTGATATACATCAATTCTAAAAATTATCTGTGAAAATGACTGCACTGTTGATAGGGAAACCAAATATCCCTTTAGTCTTAGGACTACATTTCAGCAAACACTGATTTCTGTTTGGGGTTTTGCATTTCTTATTTTATTTTCATTATTCTACAGCTTTCTTTGTTCTTCTTTCTCAACATTCTCAGACAATGCACTGAGTTTCCTTTGAGATACAGAGTTATCTTATTCTGTGATTTGAATGTGTTTCCATAGTCATTATTTAAACCAAAGCCAACATTGTGATTCTGTGTCTTATAGTATTATATAATATGGTATATCATATAGTCCATATATCATTATCATATCATATTATAGTAATGATAATGACATCTGCTAACAACCAAGCCTCTGATATCTCTTATTCTGTGAAGAGCCCACTCTTGTGGATATTTTGTCTTGAAAGCAGTGTTGAATGGGATTTGTAGAAGAACCATTGTAGATTTTTGCCTAATTTCAGGATCTCCACTCCTTTAAGAAATCTGATGACTTCCATTTATGATGGCAATATTTCATAAAAAGGATAACATTATGCGTTTTGTAATACATTATAAAAGAAGAATAACCAAAACTTGTCTTGGTACATTGGCTTGCAAAAGAGGATCTTCACTCCTTTTATCTTGGTTCTATTGCTGTTATAAATGTACATTGAAATACACTGTGATTATATTGTCATGGGAACTATATGCTGTGTGTTTGGTTAGCTTTTTTATGTTTTAGAAAGCGCCTCTGTATTTTCTGTGAAAAAGCTTCAGGACTGAAAATTTTAGGAACTTGCTGTTCCTAGTAAGACAGTCTTGGGAAAATAAGTATTTGTAACTGAGGTTGCACATAAAATAATGGGAAATATCAGGTTTTGACAAGATGCAGTACCACAGTGGGAAAAAGCATAGGGGTTAATAAGTTGTTTGAAGGGTAATGGAAGCTCAGCTGAAATTAAGCCATGGTGCTAACAGATAACTTCTTTTACTACCATTCATGTAATTACACTATTGCCAATCACAGGGATAGGTATGCAAATGGATGCAGGTGTTATTAAACTTGATTTCAGGCAAGGTAGAAGTTGGTGACTTTGAGGTATTAGATAATTTCAGTGGACGTACTGAATGTTCTGTTAGATGGTTTGTGCTGTACTCGTTGGCATTCAGTACTTAAAAATCTCTCTTATTGAAATTTCATCCCAAGATTTCAAGAATATGTATTACAAACTTGAATTGTAGTCCTAAGCCAGGTATCATTCTAGGACCTTACTCATAAAGAAACATGGCATGTATTTTGACAGTTAAGGAGGGAACAAACCTCATCTGGAGTTTATTTAGAGTGAACTGATGGAACAGATCCCCCCTTTGCAAGGCAGTCAATACCAGATCTCATATTGACTTGAAAAATACTTTTGCCTTTCTTCCTGATTCTTATGAACATACCTATGGAAGACTACTACTACAAGGTAACCTTCAGTAGGAAGTGAAAGCTTGTTCGCTGATTTGTACTATCCTGATTATATGTAGTTTACTTCTCTTTCAGTGCTGGTATGTGATGTGTACTACAAGCTAACTCATACACCCTGAGTGTATCCTGATCACCTGATGGTTTTTTCTTTGTGTAATTGTTTTCTAATAGTTCATGGGTAGTTTGCCTTTGGCTTTCATGAGTTTAGTGTCCCGTCATAATTATGAGAGCTGGAAAACAGTAGAGCCATGGTATTAGCACTGTGTTCTGAAGGGGTCATGGTAGCTTGAATCATGGTATATTTTCAAGAGGCTTTTTTAATGTCATGCTGAAGACAGGCAATCCATGAATAGTATCTGAGTCATCATGCTATTATTCATAAACCTCAAAAAACATTGTTTGAAACAGAAGTCCAGTAGTCTTTCTAGTGTGGCAACTTGTAAGAATTGAAATGGGGGAGCAATTTTACTGCAGAGTTAAAAAACCCTCAGCTGAATACACATCATTAAATGTATGGTCTGCTTAATATTAGTATCTGTAGCATGTTGATTGTGAAGAAAGAAAATGTGGATAAGAATGTAATTCTGTAGTATACTGTAATATTTGAAAAAAGTCTCTCTTAAATAGAGCAAAATCTATGAATGAACTTCATAGTCACAGAATACTGGGTTGTAAGGAGCCTTATAGATTCAACCTTTCACAGACCCAACCAACTGGTCCAACCTTTCTTAGCAAACATTTGTTCTGGTTTATTAGTGCAATGCTTTATGTTATTATGTGTTTTTCTGAGGTGCACTGTAGCTCTGGAGTGCACTGAATTTTAGTATCTTTGTATTTATTCATACTAGGATTGTGCTGTTACTTATAGCACTTGAAATGCACCAGTGCCTTGTGAATGCAGGATGAATGCCCATAAAGTATTCAAGATAAAGTCTGTCTTTCTCTTGAGATGAAGCAAGCTAGTTTTTGAAAACTGTTCTTTTGTTTGTTAGACTGAGAAATAAAGATCTAGTTGCTGAGGCAGACACAATTTAGAGAAGGCTAACAGAAGTTGATACTTTTGGGTGTACCCACATGCTGCAAACTTTGTTTCTTGCTTCCCCAAAATTAGGTTATTTTTCTTCTCCTTATATTCATGAACTGAACTAGTGCTGAATGTGGCCCACCTGGCTACTATGCATGTTGTTAAGTAAACTGTTTCTGGGATGATGTGAAAGTACTAGTTTTAACTGAGGAAGACTTGTATGGTTTAATCTTAAGTGCTCCATTAGCCCTATTACCACAGCTGTAGTCAACAAACTCTTTCAGCTTCAGAAGGAATAGGCAACTGATACTGTATGTTCTTCATGTCTTTAAAAAATTTATTTCTTTCTCATATGAACATAGTGTGTGACATCACAGGCACACTGTTTCCAAGTATTCGACAAGGGCCAGGTTTTTTGTTAAGTATCTGAAGCAGGGGAAAGAGAGTTATTGTCAGATTTTGTTTAGATAGGACATGGTATATGCTGACAAAAGATATATTTCTGCCAACAGTGCTGCATCAGCTCTCTAAGTAATGTTAATCTAAGAGGATGGAGGTAGTATTACTACATTAATTTTAGAAAGACAGTGAATTTTTTTCTCAAAGTTTGTCTAAGGGTGCAAAATTAAAGATGTTATGCTCTTATGTTCTTTAAGATAGTTACCAAAACTGAATATCTTGTTTGTTTGTGTATTGAGAATATGTAAGCTATTTTCTAAACAAAGGAAACACTAAATTATTACTACTGTGTCTTATGCAAATATTAGCTTAATTTCAGTCTGGAAAGGCCTATCAATTATGATTGTTTTAGCTTAAGGTGTACTTTCCAAGATATCTGCATCACAAATTTACAGACTTTGTTTCCAGTTACAAAAACTATAATCATGGGCATCCTGTTCAAAAAATGACCTTTAAAGTACTTGTTTGTATGGAACATGGCAAAGCAAGAAGACCCTTTCAAACATCTGAGGAAGCTTATTTAAACTAGCTGAAGTCTAATTCTTTCTGTAGAATCAAACAAGACATCCATAAGGTTAATCCATATAGACATTGCCATTATATCTCATTTGGTGTCTTGTTGGTTGCTTAAATGAAAACATTTAGAAACTAGATACCTAATTGAACTTCTCAGAGCTCACTTACTCTGAAGTTAGTGCTAAAGGCCGTTCCAGGGACTGCTGCTTGAAAGCATGTTGATGATACGTCTTTGACAGTAATGTTCTTTTCTCTTTTTTTTTTTTTTTTTTCTAATGCCAAGATAAGTACTACTTGTATAATCCTTGCCTAATTTATTTTAGAATTGATAGAATTTGGTGTTTCATCCCAGATTTAAGATCCCATGCCCACAGTCATTAAAGAAATCTTGTTTGATTTATATAAATGTTTTGTCATAATGTAGTCTTTAGGGAAGAATTACACCCTTTCACTGAAAGAAAAGAAGCCATTCAAAGGATTGAGTTTCTTTTTCTTAATTTATAATATAGCCCATTTTGGTGCTTCAGGGCAATATTTTTTTTTCTCTCCAGCTTATGAAGGGTGTTTCAGCTGAATACGTTCATACCTTTAAAAATCATTTGGTGTGAGAACTTTTTAAGTTACAGGGTGGGTTTTTTTTGTTTTTTTTTTCTATAATGCACTGTACCTTGCCTTTGAGCTTTCAATTTAAGTCTTCTGTCATATACTGCCAAAAACTTTGTTCAGAGCTCTGTCTGTGTTGAAACATGTATGCCTGTCCCAGTGTCATAACTAATTATATACCTTGTATGCTTACTTCTAGTAAATGAAAAGTAGACCTACCGCAGGATAAGTTTTAGTATTAGATTGTATCTTGGGGACATGTTGCAGAAATCAAGTTTCTACCAAGCAGCAACTTGAATTTGTAAACAGATATTACTATTTTAAGTGCATCATCTCATGGTTGTTTCTTGACATCTGTGTGTGTTTGTTTTAAACGTGGGGAGAAGATGTTTTTGAACTGTACCTCTGCATATGTAGTAATTATAACCTACTTCTTTTAATCACAGTATTCTGAAGTGTCTATCTCCACTTCAGATGAAGGCCTATGTTGCCATGCTGTCTTTCTGCAAATTTTGATGGTTCTGAACTTCCAGAAAATCTGTACATAGTGCTTGGCTAAGTTCTGTTGGCTGAAATTCTATTTTTAGTTCTTTAATTTAAGAAAAGGAAAAAAAGAAAAGGAGCTAAAGCCCATCATTTTTATCAATAAGAAAGCATGGAAGTTAGAGGGGAAAAAACAGCATTTCCTCCCTCTTTTCCTTTGCAGCATCCTTCACTTGTGTTTTGTGTGTATGTGTACATATATGTCTCTTTGTGTATCTATAAATTTTCCTAGGTACATGCAGAAGGAAAGAAGCAGTCTTGTGTTATGTGTAGAGGTTTTTTGCATGCTTAGAGCTAATATGATGCTTAGAGCTGATATGACAAACAATGATTTATACCCACCAGCATGTATAAAATATGTTCTCCTTGTCCATGCCTGCTGAATAAAGACTTTGCCAGTCTTAAGTCTCAGAGCTTCACATGTAGTTGCAATTAAAGTCTTATGACCAAGTATTTAATGCTAACAACAGATTACAGTATTGTCAGGCTGTGTTCTGATTTTGGTCTTTGTTAAATTATGAGACCTCATTTTTATAGGCAGTCCATGTCTACTTGCTGTTTTGCATTAAAAACTGTTACTTTAATAGAATATGTATCATTGTTTTACTAAAACTACAACACTACTGCTTGGATTTCTCCAAAATGTGTATTTGATTTTTTTTACACTATATCTAAAAATAGTGGGTATATTTATTATAATGATGATTGCTTTACAGGGAAACTTTTTTTTTTTTTTTTTTTTTTAAGAAGGAAATGATTGGTTGTATCTCATTATGTGAAATTTAAGTTTGGGGGTTTTTTTCCCAATTAAAGGTTTCTTAGATAATTTACTAGTTATGTAGCCTTCCATCTATTAGTTCTGTGGCAAGAGAGCAGCATGATTTTGTCAAATAAGGTTGTTACTTTGTGGTATCTTTGAAATGAATGTGAATTAAATCACTTCCTTTCAAAGTTTTTGACAACAAAATGTTTGGTGTGCTTTTAAACATTTCCAGTATCTTGTCAGACAGTTTTATCTTCCGCTTACCTCTCCACAGCTGGCATTTTTTAGAAGAGCTCAGGGAAGGAAAAGACTGGGTCAGTCTGACCAGGGAAAGTATAATGCTATCCTGCATTCCTGTTTTATATGTGCCACAACTGAGTTAATATTGCTTGCTAAGAAACATTTGTGCACTGCAAGTGAGATATTTCAGTGATTTTTAAACTTCAGTTTTCTTTTTCAAATATATGCAAAAATTTGCTGTCCTAATTTCTGCAGAAAAACGGATTATTTGCCAATATAAAAAGGCATGCTTTTGGTGTTTTTAAAAAAATTTCTTATTTTACTTAAATAATTTTACTATCTTTATTTTCTGTTTTTACAACTCTCCACTCACATGTGGATTTGAAACACTTAATTTTGAAAATTAAGCCAGCTATTCCAGTGACGTGAAAATTGGAGGTAGAGTTGTCTGTGAAACAAGGACATCCTACTCAGTCCCTGAGGAATAAAGGAGGCTGAGTATTTTTCTATATCCCAGCTCAGAGAATCCATCTTCTGTATCTGTCATTCATTCTTTTAATTGATATGTCCTCTTTCCATTTGCTTGCTGTAAAGGAAGAAGACAGTTTTGTCCCTATCTTTGAGTCACTTTGGATGTGATTGTTCTGGCTTTCTTTCAGACAGGCAAGGTATTTATGGTCTTCTCCCCAAACTTCTGATTTTTAAGTCTGTCTTTCCTCTAAAATGTCTATCTCAAGTTTCTAGAGCACTAGCAATAAGGAACTGACATGAGAGTTTTCACTTCTGGTCACATGAAGACAACACTACAAGCAGTAGTGGTTCCAGAGGGCCATGGAGCTACTGGTCTGAAGGTACATTCTATATTCCTTCCATTCATTCACTGTTTGAGGGGCCTGTCATGCCACAAGGACTAAAATTCAAAATGCAAGTTCCAGAGTTCCTAAAAATGAATTTACCTTGCCGGAAAGTGATCCCTGCTTGCCCAAGAATCTGAGAGCGGTTTACAACTCCTGACTATATATTCCGAAGTTTCTATAAAGAAAATCAGAATGAAAAAAATGAAACATCTAGTAGCAGTATTGGCAGAGTAAGTATCATTTGACAATAACAGTAACCTTTCTGTTAGTAAATTAACTGGTAATTGACAGAAAGTAAAACTATTAAACTCTCTAAAACAAGTAGAGATAGACTACCAGGAAAAAAACCCTGCGTTTCTTCCATGTAAAGTATCATGTGGCAAGAGAAGAGATTTTGGACTGTGGTTGGCTTTGTCTGTAACATGTAGCTGAACATGAATACCAGAAGTATTTTGTCACTGTTCATGTGGCATACCATTATCACTGTTAGATTATTTAAACATTTAAATTATAAATCCAAAGATTTATTATTGCATAATATCGATTATCACAATAAAGAAAATATTTCACTTCTTTTCACTTCTTCAAAGATAATTAATAAGATCTGTAGTAATTGTCATTTTTAAAACAGTGCCTTTTCTAAGGGGAGAATAAGGCAAAGTTCTTTATGGAAAGGAGAACTCAGTTTAATTTGCACAAATACGGTTTGATTTTGAGGTAAACATGGAATGTCAAAATGGATTCAGGTAGAAGAACTGGGATTGGCTTAGGAATTCCTTGTCTTAGTTCTGGAGTTAAGAGCCTAGAAGAACCAAAGGAGCTTTTGCAGCACTGGTCTTATGAATATGGCACAAACAAAAATATAGATGTGTTTTACTAGAAGTTATTCAATCTGCTGCTGGTTCCTCTGTGTTATCCATTGTCTCAGTTTTAAGTTTCTGAACATATTTTAATATACACAGAGGAAACTTCTATGTGTCAGCATCTGTTCTGAAACATTTTAACTTGTGGTGCTTTACATTTTACTTCCCTCAATGATGCAACTTTTAAAGCAAGTTTATTAATTTTTTTAAATGCTTTATAATACATGCAAAAAAAGAGAAACATTGAAACATTCTGACATCTTACTAGTTATTATGTGTTTACCTTGTATAAATTTGAAGGCATATAATATGTGCTTCTAATGCACGTGAAAAAAACCTGGATGGAAAGATTCAAAGACCTGTGTGTATGGCAGTGCTGTTGTCTTTTGCTAGTATGCAATGTATTATTGAGTTATGCCTCTTCAGAAGACAGCATTTTTAAGCTCCACAAAGCTGAATGACTTTTGTTGTACAGAAATCCCTAAAACCAAAATCCCATCAAACTAGACCCCCAGCATCTGTTTTTCATCTGCTCTGATTGTATCAAGAGGAAACAATCCCATGTAGATGAAGAGTTGTATTCGCCCTGAGTTAGGTCCCTAGTGTGATTGCAAGGGTTGAAAGAACCACTATCCAGGACTTGTCTGACACAGTAACTGAATGTAATTTTTTTTGGTTTTCTGGTATCACAGCTATATTACCCTCATTTTTCAAGAGCTTTGTTGAAGCTGAAAGGATATATTTTTGTCCAGAATCATACACAGGGAGGTTATTCTGTGTATTATTCCATGAATATCAGTATCATATCAGTAATCTCTCAAGAGGTAAGGATGGGTCTGATCCTCTCCATTAATACTTGTTCCCCTTTCCCATTGCCAAAAATGCCTGCCAGGCATGTGATACCCTAGTAAAAATTCATTTGTGAAAAGACTCAGAAGCATGATTGGTGCTGTGTGAACTGGAAAGTAAGGATTCCAGAAACATGATAGATGGTGAAATGAAGCCCTTCCCCTGTGCAAAATGAAGTCCGTGCCTAATTTGGAGATAACAAAACATCTGGTTTCATGAGAGATCAGACTTACTCTGAAGATCTGCAGAAGACTACAATATGTCTTTTTCATATTTAGTATTTTGGAGTGCCTGAACTCCAGCTGCATCCCCTCTGATAAATGATCTGTGAGAGAGAGATGAGAAAACTTTAGGTGTCAATAAGCAAAAGGCAGCAGGAACAAACCAAATTAGTGACATGGAACTAAAATCTAATGGATTAATTTAAAATGAAAAAGTGCTTTCCTGAAGCCTTGATATTTGTATCAGTGGGAAATGAACCATAGTAAATTCAACAGGTGCAGGCAGGAGCAAATGCCTCCACTGGTTTGAGTAGAAGAATAAAGTCAGAGTAAATTAAAATAAAACCAGTCCAACAACTAAATAGTACCTAAATCAATATAAAATACTCTAAAATAGAGTATTGTGGCAGATTTTTTGTTAGTGAATTAATAAAAATACAAATTTCTCTCCAGAACTTCAACAAAGATTGATACCTGTCCTTAGAACTTTACCAAGCCATACATGTATATGTTGCATCTTAGAACCTGCATAGTCTTCTTGTGCTTTATGAATCTCTGTCTTCAGTAATGCCTGATCTGGACATGCCCACTTTTTCTTGGAAGATGTCAATCAGATGAGTATTACTTTTTGAATTGTATCCCATATGAAAAATTAGCATATGGACTTATGAGATGCAGCTAGCTTCCCAGTTGACCTAATTGATTTTGCAAGAATGTAGACTTTTGCTAGCTGTTGCTATTTTTTCTGTACCAGAGAATTTTTCCTTCACCAGATAGCGCCTTAGTTTAGTAGCATTTGTGTGCTCCTGTGCCCTTCAACATGCTCAAGTGCTTCTTCTGAACTCTTAATAAAAATAGGCATTTATTTGAAATGTATTTTTTCTTGCTTCATTGTCATAACTAAATTTTGAAGCAATTAATCTTTATGATTTTTTAAAATAGTAAATGCATGTTTGCCAAAACTGAAGAGAAGAAAAAAGTAGGTTCTCTGCAGAATGTCTGCACAAAGTAACTGTAATCTTCCCAATGTTCTATACATTTTCTTAAAGCTACTTTTGGTTAGGTGAAAATCCTTGGAAAAATTGTTTTTGCATAGTAAACCTCAGTTTTGTTATGAAGATGGTAGTGAGCTTACCAGAACATGCTCAAGTGTAACATAAAATACATTAGCAATATGGAACTGGAAGTCCAGACTTAGTTACTCTGAAACTTTCATTCATACAATTCACATTTCTCTAATAGAAAGACTTTTCCACTGCTTGTTAAAAGTAGAAAATATTGCCAATAATGACTGTGCAGGGCATAAGAAGTGCTTAGTCAAAACAATCCAGCCTAGATAGATGGGTTCTGTGAATTGTTTAGGAAGGGCTATATAACCCAATTGCAAAATGAATGGTACCTTGCACTTCCCTTGCACTTTGTTCAGTCCAAGAGATGGTTATTACATTTGTTGATTTGATGAGTTAGCATTGGTTAAGGGCCAAACTCCCACCCAGCTGCTTGATTGTTTCTTCATTCCTGACTTCCCTACTCCCCACAAGAAGTGCAGGAGGATGGGTCACAGAAGGTTTATCATCAGGCCATAACAGGTCTCCTCTGCCTACCTTCTTCCTACGGTCTTCCCTTGTTCCAGCATGGATGATTTCATGTGCAGCAGACCTTCAGGAGAAATCCTCTCCAATATGGCATCTCCGTGGGCCAGTTCTTTCAAGGCTTATCTGCCTGTTCTGGTTTGGGGCCCTCCACAGGCTGTAGTGTTGTCATCTGTTCCAGCATGGTCCCTTTGAGCTTCAGGGGGATCTGGCCCCCAGGGCACCACTTGCACCTCCGTCTGTGACTTTGGAGTTTGCTCT
This sequence comes from Cettia cetti, assembly GCA_013401135.1. Classification (NCBI taxonomy): domain Eukaryota; kingdom Metazoa; phylum Chordata; class Aves; order Passeriformes; family Sylviidae; genus Cettia; species Cettia cetti. The sequence goes on from VZUI01051501.1 coordinate 29,655, forward strand.
GCTTTTTCTTAGTCTTTTCTCATTTCCACTCTTCCTGTTCAATGTGTTTTGCCCTGTCTTAAGAATAGTTTCCCTGAAGTGCCACTGTTTTAGCTGAGGGGCTCAGTTGTGTGGGTCCACTGGACAGGGCAGCCCTCGACCTCCTCCTCACTGAGCCAGCCTGCAACCTGTCCATTGCCAATACCTTCACAGCTACATCAGCACAGCTGAATAAGGCATCATGACAGTTGAGTGAGGCAATATGAGATAATATTAATTTTTTTAAAATTTTTGCATTATGCTTACTTTTAGCATTGAGGATTTTTTAACTATTACTGTTTTGTGGTGGTGTGTAATGAATTGGGGAATTTTTGCTTAGCTTCTGAGTCATTTCTTCACTTTTGTGATTTACAGATTGGCTGCCCACACCAAGAGACCCTAAATTTGTCCCCAGAAATTGTATATGTTTTTGTTGTATAGCCATTTTGATATTGGAATATGTGTGCAGTTAGGCATGTGCGTAAGCAACAAGATTTGTGAAGGTATGGTTTTTGTCACTTAGGACTTGGTTAAGTCAATGACTGGAGTTAACACTCCAGGTGTAAGCATTGGTAGTCCCATTCCTACCCAGCAGAAGAGTTCTCTGATTATAAGCAAAATAACTGGTGTAACTAAGATTAACTATTGCAGTGAATGTAGGCTGAGTGAAGAAAATTCCATGCTTAGTATCCAGTACTCCAGATTATACAAAAAATTATGTGGTTCCTTTCTATTTTACAGAATGTGGGAGTCTATTCCATTAGGGCGCATGGTATCTAGGGCCTTAAGGTCTTGTTACCATGATTCTAATAATTCTAAATCATAAGACAGACTTTAAAAATTTTTTATTCTAGCTGAGTTATGTATTTTTTCTCTGCTAGTTTTTAACTCATAGAAGACTGTGTTCTTTTGCTCTGTTTGGCTTGCTGTTTGGCAATGTTTTGCTGTATTTGCTTAAAAGGCAAAAAGTTTCCTGTGAAAGGCACATTTTTGGCTGTCTGCAGTCATATCCCAATGAGGTCCCCTTCTGTGGATGATCATGTGGCAAGTTCAGCAGTGATGCAACTTTCCCTTCTTGCCATACATCTTTCCAAATTACTAGTTCTGTGGTTGTCTGGGTAATATCGTTAAACCATGCCTAAATATGGAAAGAGGAAACCCTGCTGAAGATTTACTTATTTACTGCTTATTAAGGCTACTCCACCATGACTTTTATTACTGTTGACTTGTAATGTTTCTTTATAATAAATTTGCTGATATCTCACCCAAAAAGAGGCAATGACAAAACTTTTGGAAGTTCTTCATGTCGGCCATCTTGGAAGTGCCACCATGAGATCTTTTATCGAGATTTAATTAAGGTGTTGTGTTTTGAAACCCGCTTAATTTTTAACCAGAGAAGCACTGGGAATTGTTTGAAGTTAGGCTGTTTGTAAGTGCAATTATCTCTAATTAACTATATTCTGTTTCCTATACATTTGTAATAAAATTTCTGGAATGTGTTTTTTGGAAGAGGGAGTTGACACTCGGTTTTCTCTTCCAGATTTAGATTGTCTGAGAGATTGTGAACTCAGATAAATGTAGCAATAAGGAAGCAGGCAATATGCACTATTTTAGTAAACTTATAATTGAGGCACAATTATAAAATTAATAACTTGCAGTACTTAAATTTTTCTTTTTAAAACTTTCAGCAAACAGGTAACTATTTTTTAGCAGACCATATGGATTTACTTTATGACTGTATTTTGGAATTTGTAACATTTTTAACATGACTTTTACTTTTAAATTTTTTTTTAAATTGATTTTCTCTCTCTTTATATTATGGAATGTATGGAGGAATTTCAATGACATGTTAATTTCACTTGAGTTTAACGGGGACTGGCCCCAGCTGTAAGTTTTCTTTATGCAGCCCCGAGTGCCTGAACATAGAGTACTTCTTCCAAAGGCAGAGGTTGTGTGTGTTCCTGTCTGAAGTCGTGGGCTGAGCCAATCTTGACTGTACAGAAAAAATTCAAGAAAGATTTCTTGATATTTTGCCTATGGATTACTCCTCCCTCTGTGAAATTATGGCAAAACACTTGTTTAGTACTGTGCTTCTCCTGATGCCCAGGCAGACAATTTTACACTCTATGGTATCTTCATAAGTGTTTAATACAGGTGCATATTTTTCCCTGCAGATTTTGTGTATGTTCATGATAATTACAGATTTCATAAATCTGAATAGTAAAAACTGCCTTATATTCTTAACTGTTGATCAGCTACATATTTTTTCTTTTTTTGTATTTTCTTTTTTTTTTCTTTTTTTGGGTAGGAAGTAAACCCTAAGCATAACCAAGATTATTTCCTTAAGTTTTCTTAGAAATACAGATATATGTTGTTGATAATTTTAAATAGGTATTATTTATTACTTACTAAAAAGCAGTCCACCTTGAGAAAGGTGGATAAAGTGGGGGCCTGTCTGTGTTGAGGGGGCAACTTAAACCTGTTTTGAAAATATAACTTCAGGCTTGATTTTTTTCAGCAACATGAAAAATGTGTTGCTTTATAGTATAGTGAAGGCGACAGGCCAAGTTATTTCTGTGAGAAGGGACTGGGAATGCAGAAGCAGAATGCCTTAAAAAAAATAAAACCATCTATTGACACACCAGCTTTAGGAAGCAAGCATCATGAAACCCCTCTTCCTCTCCCCCTCCCCCTAGAAGTTCATATTTCAGTTTGCTCCCAAAAGCTCACAAGTCTGTGCCAGACAGAAACACACAGAGGCTGCAGCAGTCCCACAGAGGCCACTCAGAGGAGGGACAGAAATGGAACAATCAAGCCCAGTCCTCGCCCCTCTCAGCCTGCCAGGCTGCACAGGTCCACAGGGTGACTCTTGCCTGGCCCTTGACTCCATTTTCCTGCCTCCTTTCCCTTCCCTCCCCTCCATCCCAACTCTCTGGAGTCAACTGTGAGGCCATCCAGTCATACGTTGTCCATCAGATGTGTTTACTTTTTCCGTGACAGCCGACACATCTGGAGCACATATTCAGGTTATTCCAGTGCCACTAGACACATTCCACAAGATCATTTCAGCGGTTGTTATGGCGATCTTCTTCCCTCCAGTGATTTTCAAGTTGCATGACAGAAATAGCTTGAGCTAACCAGGGGGACAAAAGTCAACGGGATCAGGAGGGGCTTCTTTCACAGAATGAACTAATTAGTGACCCTGCTTTCTTCACAGGGCAATGAGCATATGGTTTAATAAAGTGAGTCTGTGACAGTTTTGGTTTTTTTTTTTTTTTCTTGTCTGTAGGCAGAGCTGTCACTGGCTGAAAACTTTCCTGTTTTTACTGGTGGGACCATAGTCTGCTGTCTTTCAACAGAGTTTACTTCACAAGTAGAAAATGTTTGCTCCTGAGAGTTTAACTTCAGAACTTTTCCTTGGCTGCAGACTGCTTAAGTGTAGCAGGTCCTGGAGCTTAAAGAGACAGTGCTCATTTCACACAGGGTCTGCCAGTGGCGGTGTGAGGTTTCATACAGGGCTAGGAATTTCCATTTTGTGCTCCGTGACTGTCTGTAAATCTGCTTCTTAGTGTTTGAATGAACTCAGAAACATACAGAACATTATTGGTAAAGTTACAGCTTTGAAGGTTTTCTTGTCAACTGACACTGGTCTAGTATATGAACTCTTCAGAGCCATCCTTGTTTTTTACACCTCTTTGTTTATATTAGTTGTGAGTTCTACAAAATCTTATGTTTCAGCTATCTTAGAATGTTTCCTACATTTTTCTACTTGTTACAGTTTCTGTTTTGTTTACATTAGCACTTTTACTGTGGATAAAAAGAGAACACAGGATGCTATTTTTAAGTTATATTTTGTTAATAAAAAATCCTAAGTTTACTTTGATCTCATTTTTCTAATGTGATATGAACTGCCTTTTTTTTTTTTTACTTAGAGTATTGTTGTCTTAGCTCAATTCCATTATGATGAAATTTATTTGTGCCAGGTTTAATTTTTGATTAGTAAATATTGTAATACTGAAGAGAACGTGTGAGTTACAGTAAGTTATCCAAGATTACGACAGGAGTTATAAATATGTACGTTACCATAAATTTAGAAAGTCCTTAAAAATATTTGGTGCTGTTAAACCTTTTGAACAGTAGCAATATTAACAAACAACACTGCCCATGTCACCAGGGACATTCTTGCCATAAAGCGCCATTTACACATCATTAGCATATTGGCAGTCCAGTCTATTTCTTAGCCTGGTGTTGGTGCTGGATTAATTTCTGAGTGTAACAACATGCAAAGAAAAGTGTGTGCATTTCTAATTGCATGCAGTATGTTGAAATCCCATGGTGCTGTATTCAAAGTAAAAATTAGAGAGATAAAGGTCTTTGTTTAATTATTTGAAGGCTGGTTGCTTTTAAATTAGAGTAATATGACAGACAGTGACATGCAGGAGATGGAAGAAAATATAACAAAATTTAGATTATAGAGCAAATGCTTTCTTAATTAGAACTGGAGTTGGTTTTTCCCCATCTTACACATTCCATTTACATGGTTACTGTTGAGACTGGTCACCAAGGCTGCTTGAAATACCTGCCCTCAGGAGGGCTCAAAGGGACACAGAAAGGTCACATAATTAGACCTGATTTTAATTCATAGAGACCTGTTTGTCACTGTCTCTTTATGTTTCTGCTTGTTACACGTTATTAACTGGAGTGAATTTTAGGAACTAAATTAGATACTTAAGTATGTAATATGCAGAGGCTGAACTCAAGTTAGAACGCTGAGGAAAGTTATACAATTATGTTTCCTTCACCAGATGCAACTTTGCAGTAATTAAATCTAATGAAATTTAGGTATTGTAGTTAGTGTTTTGGTAGCTATTTCCAAGTCCTATTGGTAATACCACTTAAATCATGGTAATTAATGCCAGTTATCTGTGAAATTTAATAAACAGAAATAAAATGCTATACTACCTTACTTAAAAAAAAAGGCTGCATCACACAATTGAACTACTATCAAGCCCTTTCTACTTTCATTCCTGTCATTTGTTAAAATTATGTCATCACTGACTTTTTTTTTTTCATTTTCTCCAAGTAATCTAATATTTTTCTTCATATTTCAGCTTTCCCTCTTTATTTCACTGCTTTCTTTGGAACATACTATTAATGTTGGGTTGTTCAGTTGTAGAATTGCAAGGAGGTTCACAAGAAGAGGATGGTTGGTTGGAAAAAGACCTTGCCTCCACATCCTAGAAATATCTAGAAAAAATGGTTCTGTTATAATTTGCCCTCATGTAAATTTGAATAGCTCTCACAGTCAGTTAACCAAGGGAATCTGCATGGAAGTATGCCATAGTACACAGAATTACTGCTATGAGGCTGTAAGTTCAGTCTGCTCTTTTACTAGCATCAGACAACCACCAGCAGAACTGAACCCTCGTCTTGGATTTTATTCCCATGTAGCAGGAGTTTCATTAAGACAACAGAAAGCAGCAAGCAGCTTAATAGCATCAAGCAGATAGTGTAATTGTGTTTTACAGATTGCTTGCATGTAACATCTAAATAAATAGTGGGTTCAAAATGGTAGTGATAAAGCTAACCAAGATGGTTTTCCCAGTTGTCAAATGTTTGTGTAAAGAATGACCTTTTTTGTTTTTGTTCAAATCTGACAGCTGAAGATGCTTTTAAAATGTTCCAGTCACTTAGAGTGGAGCTATACAACTTTGGTTTGGTAGTTTTAAAAGGCAGATCATATCCATCATTGAAATTGCAAGTCTCAGGGTTATGAGAGAAGATTGGGGATAGGAGATGAGCGCTGCTCAGTCCAGTTTACATTTGTCACTAGTGACTAGCTTTTAAAAAATGTATTAGCTGTGCATGGTGGTAAGTAAGTTCCAGCTGCAGGGGATTACTGCTCTGAGTGGGTCGGGGAGCTTGGAATGCATTCAGTTCCATCAGGGGATTTGTGTCCCTCGTCATTAGCCTTAACATTACTAAAGCACTAAAGATTAAGAACAGACCAGTGTCACCTGCTCCGAACTTCAGAAAATTCTCCAGAACTATTGTAAACAAAGCAAAATAAAAAGTGAGTTAAAAGCAAAACAAAACAACAAGTCACCTAAAGCATTTTCAGCCTTTAAGGAAGGGAGTATAGGCCATGACATTGTGGAGAAGGAAGAATCTCCTGTATAAATCTAATACTGAGTGAAAGATTATGCATGTGACATACAGAAAATTAAGAAAAATATCTGGATTTTGGGAAAAAAAAAAATCTGTTGATGAGTTCTTCTCACTACTTATTTAATGTGTCATGGTTTAATTTACACCACAAACACCTCCACAAATACCTTCCTGTTAATGAACATTTTTGTGGGGAGTTTCAAAATCAAGATGTGCTGCAATTTTAAGGAAGTATTTCCAACGCCTTTACTCTCACAGGTTAAAAGTGAAGAGTTTTACTGTGTTTTTTCAGGATACTTTTTTTTTTCCTCAAGAATAAGGCAAGTGAGCCGCACAGGGCTTTACTTTTTTCAGGGATTTTGAAATTCAGCTTACATGCCAGCAAGCAGTTTAGTGGCAGGAAGTCTTTCCTAGTAGTGCAGTCATGAACTGGTAAACTAGAAGCATCTGTAAAAATTTAGAGGGAGTATCAGCTTTCTCAAAGCTCCAGCCCAAGACTAATGAGGTGCAAATGATAGCGCTGCATAACCCTTCTCCACCCCAATTGTGGAATGAGATATTGCAACAGAAAGAAGTAAAGAAATAAGACAAAGATTTCAAAACTTACACTGCCTGAAAAAAGTACTCGGTTTTCAGATTTTCAAATGGCTGAGGTGGGCCAACCTGCATATTTTGCTAGAAAGAAATTCATACCGTCTTCCTCAACCGCAGACATATTTCCATGGCGCTGAATACTGACAGATGGAGATTGTGAGCAGTAATTGATTTTTTTCTGCATGTACGTGAAATTTTACCTCTTGATGTGATTGTTCTTATTAACAGTTGTTCTACTAAGAAACTAACTTCTGCTAATTTGCATCTTTGATAGATCCTTTTCTCGGCTTGCTCTGCAGAGAGAGGAAGGGGGTAGAAATGCCATTTGTTTGAAGGATCACATCTGGGGTGTGATCTGCTGTATCTTGACACCAGATGGCAGGTTTAGGCTGACAACTAAAACCCGGGTTAGCTTCGTCAAATGGCATCTTAATCTTTTACTTTCTCTGACCATGCACAAGAGGAACTTCTACAAAATCATAGCAATTATTTGGACTCCGACTAAGAAGTCTTCCTTTGAGTTTATTAAATTTCTTGCTTCTCATCTCTACAGTGTTTATAGGAAAGATTGCTTCTCCTTGGCAACACCTAAAACATTATTGCACGGCTCATACATTGTTCCAAGTATGCGTTGTGGGGGCAGAGGTGTGGTGCCTTTAAGTGGCTGATTCTTGTCATAACAGGTATGGCATTAGCCCTGCTGAGTAGTGACTAGAAGTGACAGCATTGAGTTTGAGGTGCCTGCAGGGCACTCAGTCATCACTCCTACACAGCAATATGCCTTTGAAAGCACTGAATACAGTTGCTTGCCAGTGTGGAGTGTGCTCAGTAAAACCTAAGGAGACAGAGGATTGATTTGTCTTTTGTTCACCAGATTTCCAGAAGAAAGTCCTAGAAAATCAAGGGAAGATCGGGGCTGTACTCTGCTCACTGTTCTGCTTCCTTCCACAGGAGTGTGCGCACATAAGTAGGCTTCACCTCCGCCCCCCTGCCCCGCCCCCTCAGTTGGGAGCTTCAGTGCATATCTTTCAACCTCAGGCCACCCAGAACCTAAAATCTTCATCCAGCTTCTCACCTCTCTCATCTCCCCAGCTTCTGCATGTTCCCAAACCTACTTCCACCTACTGTGTACAACAGTATTCTTTAGTGGTCCTTGTAGTTGTGCTTTGTGTATCTATCAAAAAATTGCCTTAAAGCGTATAAAACTGAAAACAGAAAAATGAATATTAACATGTTACAGAATTGAAATACTCTTGCTTATAAAGTTTCTTACTGAATCCTATGGGCTTCTATAGTGTTTTACCTGAAATACAGAAGTATACAGAATTCATATTCCTGTTTGTTCAGTAAAAATGTAACAGCAGAGATCAGCATGAAAATACAATGGAATACCATATTTTATCAGGAAGTTACATGTCACAGTATTACATTTTTTTATCAAGCATGAGATTTTTATTACATATTTTTTAACTTCTATTTTTGTAATATGTCTCAGTTACATCAATCAGCCTCTAAACTAGCCTTGGGCACTTTCCTTGTAAAGTTCTTAATGGATGCTTTTTTAAGGATTTGAATTTAAGTAATTTTAGAAGGGCATTGCTGCATATATGCATTAAGGGCATGCTGCTGCAATTTGCCAATATTTGATATTTTATTTATATTATATTTAAATTTATTTGTTGTTAATGATTTATTTCCTGTATCATAATGCTAAAGAAAGAATGGGAGAAAGAAAATGAGTGTTCTCTAATACTAAGAGAAAATCTTTAACTTTTACCTTTTACAGATGGTTTTAAAAAATACTAATTAAGCTATAAATTGCAGGTTTGGAGGAGCAGGCTGGACTGATTGTGGGAAATTTGCATTTGTGAAAAACATGTGTCTCTCTCACTATGAGTTCCAACTGGAGTGCCTCAGTACAGACTCCTAAGCTGACTTTGGCAGTGTTAAACACACTTTTTTGGTAGAAGAAAAATGTTTAATGTTTACTTTAGTGCTGGAAGCAGTGGACATGTTCTCCACTAGTAAGCATAATTCTTTTATGTTTCCTCAATTTTTTCCCTCCTTCTTGAAGTATTTTTGAATACTCTTGAAGCTATTTGAAGTAAAGGGGAGAGACTTCTTTCATTTTTGTTTATATATACCAATTCAAGCCTTTATTGCTATCAGTCGCCTGCGCATTGATTCTGATATGATGAGCCTAGTCTGCAGAATCATCATGTGTTAAATTGGCTCAGTGTGCTGTACTTCAGATGAAGTAACTACTGTAAAACTCAGATTTAAATCTGAGGTTTAGCTCTGTAGTTATGCAGGTTTGGTTTTTACTGTGGATTTCATTTAGGCCCTTTTCAGAGCAATGAGGAAATACATGAATTGCTTTTTTCAGAAGTACTAACTTGTATACTTTAGAAAGAAAATTAATGAGAAAGTTCTTACCTGAGGAAAAATTCCTCTGTAATTTATCAGAAAATCTGAACAGACTACCTCTACACATACCAGGATATATCCATTCCAGAGACGCTCTTGAGGATTGAGGGTAGTTCAAGACTGGGCATAAAGTTTGTCTGAGTTTAAAGGCTTATATAAACAGACACTGGTGGAAACAGGCCGGGGCTTATCATGCTGGATGTAGGGGATTCACAGTGGTACTGAAAAATTTTAATTCTAGAAAAATTTGAGTAGTTTTGGTGATCTCTTGAAATTAAGTGCATCCCACCTACAGAGTGATATAACATGAGAAATGTTGACTTACACACTAAAACCATGAAACAATAGAATGAAATAACTTGGGGATTTTAAGAACTGTATCTAATTTCGAGAAAATATAATTCCCTTTTAGGGTATAATTCATTTGTGTTTCAATAAATGCTGACCAAATAATCTTTAATCCGTTTTGTCAAATGACATCCAGTTACAATAGTATCCTTTTAATATATGTTCTAGACACATTTTTGTTCTCTCTACTTATTTTCTTCTACTTCAGTAACTTCGTATGCTTTCATGGCTTTACTTTTGACTCTTTACTTCTATACAGACAAATAGGGAAACTTGTGGTTTATTCTGGAAATAAAGCCAGTGCTGTTGTGTGAATTGTATAGTGGGTAAGGAGAAGGTGCTAGTCTGCATTTCAGAGAGTTGCATATAATTTCTCTGAAGGCTAATCATGTCTCTTTGATATGTTTGCACTCTGCTGAGCTCAGAGTACACTCACTGCCTCTGCCTTTATACTTTAATGCAAATTAAATAATGTAAAACATAAAAACTATGTTCTTAGATAATCTAGAAAAGAGTTAATCAAAATTGACAACTGCTAAAAGCAATCCTTAACTGTAGTGCCTAACAATTGTTCAGGCATACAGTGCAAATGTGTTCTGCCTAAGTTAGCCGGAACAATGTCTCCAGCTAGTGATTAGGCTCAACTCCAACTTTGACCTCAGGCAAAATTTATGCAGTTATACTACTGTTTGTCAAGTAATTAAAGGCAAAAGAAGTATTAATATGAAGTTTTTTAGGGATTTTTTTGTTGTTGGGTTTTTCCTTTTTTTTATTTACCTTCAAATGAATGAATATTCCAATTGAACAAGAGAAAAGTTGTCAAAGGCTTACGTAGGAGGCTTTGGGGCTTCAGATATCTGTCCAAATTCATGCGTGCTATGCCAAGTGCATCCCTCAGACACATCTACATAGCTGTGTTGAAGTTGTGGTTATCTCCTGTTGTGTACAAGTGCCATTAAGGGAAAGTGTAATCACGGAAGCACCAAACAGATGGAGAAGGAACAGGATCCAGAACCTGTCATGTGTCAGGAGCTATATGGAAGACTGACTGAGAACTTGTAATGCTGAGTGGCTGAGAAGCAATCCTCTTTTGTCCTGTCTTCATCTGTGGGAAAAGGAGTAGTTTCACAGTGTCTGCCTGGTTGAGATGATCTCTTGTAGCTAGGGGATTTGCAGCAGAGCTACAACCATTAGTGTATCTTGAACTCTTTCAATATGTGCTTAAATGCCAAATCAAAATATTATTTGTTACATTTTCAGTCTCTCTTATCTAGCTTAGGATTTAAATGATTGAAAGGATATTGCATATATTACATTATGATTTCTGAGGAAGTTATGGTTTACAAATATAATTTACAAGTGTTAAATGGTTAGATTCACAGAACCACAGATAGAGAACCCAGTGAATTTCAGAAAATGAGCAATGGCTGCCAGTTGCCTGTATATGTGATGTACACTGGTCTCTGTAGCATAATAATGGAATTAGTTGACTAATGTAAGTTGTTTGAATCCCACCTCTATTCCCCTTTCACCCTTTAACATCTTGGTCTATAATATGCAGACATTGCATAATTACCATTTAAAAAAAATCCTAATATATATATTTACTACTCATTTACTTTTTACTGCCTATTAGCTCAGCAATGACATAGGTGAAATGACAACTTTGAGCCAGCTTGTTTTCTGTGGTTTAATAGTTGTGGCGGCTTCTCATTCTTTGACTTTGTTTATAATACATTCAGCTTCTTACCAGACTCTCAACTGAGTATTGGAAAGTGTAGAACTGCTCAGCTGCTCACAGAAGTTACCTTGACGTACTAGTAGAAATTAGATAGATTAGATAGATTAGATTAACACATGTATGTTAATGTGCACTTCTCTGTAGGCTGTGGACCCTATGTTAGTATACTAATATCCCCATCATGGATTTAAGAGGCCTTCTTCCCTTTATTGTACTAATAAGATATTTATGGGTAGGGAGCTGTGCATCGCAGTACACAGTTATCTGATCTTTTGCCTCTGGAGAGACAACTTTGAAACCTCTGAAGTCAAAATGAAAACAGGCTTCATGTTATTATCCAAGCCCTGCTTTGTGACATTCTGTGAAAGGAGCTAGCCTTCCAATTCTGAAGTCTTTATTCATGAAATGTCTAAGAACAAAACCAAGATTGATGAGCCTATGAAGATAGTAATATAGCTAATCAGCTGTCAGGTACTTTTGATAAAATAATTTCTGTGTTTATCATCCTTACATCAACACGGGACAGAAGTTGAGTGGTAGTATTATAGGGACTCTGAGAGATAATTGATCTTTCTGTATAAATAAGCTCTGATGCATATCTGTAGTTTTCTGTCTAGTATTTATATATATATGCACATTCAGGTTGTGGTTCATGTAAATATCCTGCTGCAATCGACTGTAGAATGTTCACTGATTCTGGAGTACCTGTAATGCCTGTGTGCATGTTGTGACTAACTGCATCTGTATAGGCCAGTACATCTCACACCTTGGGTTTTTTTTTTTTCCATGTGGCTGAGCAAAAAAAGTTGTTGTGCTCTTGTAACTAGATCACCTTTGTTTGGGGTTTTTGGGTGTTATCTTACTTTTTCTTTTTTAGAATTCCTGTTTATTTTCTCTGAGGTGTCCCATCTCCAGGACTGTCCTTCTTGTGATAATGATTTCTCTTCAGTGAAAGAGCCTATCCATCACTGATTGCCCTGTCCTTTACTGCTCACTTGCAGAAAAATGAAGATACACAGTGTGAAAGGATTATGAGAACTCACCTTAACAAATAACTTCTGAGAAAAATAACCAGTTGTCCGTTTCATCTGCACAATCTGGAGGAATTGCAGAGGTCTTTGGCCTCGGATCTGGAAAAGACAAGAAGTAATCTCAACAAAAATCAATTTGTATTATACAGAATATCTAGTGCCTGGTCCTGAGAATCTAGCATGAGTAATAATTTCTGAAGATGTTTTTGCGCTTAGTCAAGTATTCCTGACATACTTCACATTCTTCTAGAATCTGCCATTCAGCTGTCAAAAAATTAGTTTCTTTTTCAGATCCAAGCTCTTTTTGTCAGCTTTCTTTTGTCTCTCAAGCAGATTATACGCAGTACAATATTCTCAGAAAGAGGCAATGTAGCCATTAGCACTGCTCATCAGAGTGACTTTCCATGAAATTCCAGAGTCTCCAAACTGACTTTTGCAAACAATGCTGGAAAAATGTTTGGTTCCTCGTCCTATTTTCTGTTTTCTTTCTTGTCATCTCTTTGTGACTGTGCTGTCAGATATTCCTCAGACCTTCTTAATCAGCGTATGGGAGTGTGATACAGTACCTCACACTTTTCACTGTCTTCCTCCAAACACCTGTCTTAATCACTCTCAGAGACTCATCAAAAAAAGGATTCTGAAGTGAATTATTACAAGAATGATGTGATTACCTAAACTGTTTTATGTTTGGAAATACAGAGGAAAAAAACTGAGGGAATTTTTTTTCACAGCAGCTATTTCTGAGAAACAGAAAAAAAAATAGGAGATCCATCAGTCCTGGACCTAAGAGGATTGAAATCCAGAATAAACATTTGGGCTCATGGCACCGTCATTGCTCCAGCAAGGTTTTTATTTTAATCTGCGAGATTCTTTCTGCTATGCCTGTTCTTTTTGGTAGACCTCTGCCACTTCTGTAACTACTTCCTACTGTGACTTTGTCATGAAGGTCCTGAGGACATTAAAAAATAGTGAATTGTCTTCAGGCCATGTCTGTAAGACTGGCTCATAAAACAGATGGTGCAACTTACTGAAAACTGCACTAGAATTCTCGCTTGCCAAAAGTTGTACTGTTGATTTTATTAGCTCTGACAAAGCTAACAAGGTGACTCAGATTACTATTGAAATGGAATGTGGCCATATTTGGCTGTAGGACATCCTGCACTTACACGCAATCTAATACAACGCTGCATGTTCATTTAATGCAGATGTCATTTGAACACTCTGTAATCCTGAGTGCCCCTTTTGATGGACATGTTGGTGACTATCATGCAACATAACGATTCCCTCTATAAATAGCAAAAATAGGTGAAGGTTTGTTTTCCATCATTGCTTTCCACGTTGGAAATGTTTGATCTCTATTAGATTTGCTTTTTCACTGGATACCACAGAACCAGTGGCTTAATTTATATTTCAGGTCAGATCTAGGAGACATTGAGACTACAATTTACACAGTAAGGTCAAAATGAACAGATGATAGAAAACATGACCACCATGCAGTGAAATCCACTCCTTTTGGTGGGGAAATGTAGTCTATGAGACAGGTTTTTCCTAAGAACATTTAAGTCACTCTTATCTGTCTGGAGACTGTAACTGTTTGCCAAATGGATTTACTTATTTTAAGAGGCAGCAGATCATAAGTGGGAAAAGAAGGATGATGGCCTCGGTGCTGCTTTCCAGGACATAAAAGATAGCCTGAGGTCTGCATCTTCCCTTCAGATGTCAACAAGAAGTGCCTGTACTTCTACTCCAGTATTCTTATGTTCCTGATCTTGTGGGGAAAGAGATTTAAGCACAGTTTCCCTGACTCATCTTCAACTAACAATCCTCCCCAAGGTGAGGCAAGAAACAACATGATTGATCCTTCTGGCTCCAGCTTGGCTAAGGCAGTTCTGACTTCAGCACCCTGCCTTTGTTCCTACCCTGTTTTACAGTGAACTTTCACAGATTTAACACCCAAACCTCACATCCCTCCACATCATCTATGAACACCATCCTCAAACAGTGATATTTTCAACAACACCAAAAAGAACAAGAGTAGCAGAAGTAGCCATATAAATGTTTTTATGTGAACTACTTGAAGGTGGTACCTCTCTCTATGTCTTAATTATGCATATTGTCTGGACTGTTTTTTGGTCATATAAAGTTTTGACCTAAAATCATCTTAAGTGCATCTACAGCAATTTCCATTGTGCATCCATATGTGCTAGGCATTGCTTTTTTCTTTTTTTTCAATACCACAGTTACTTGACTGATTAGGATCTGACTTTTAGAAATGTTCACTGTTTCCCAGTGAGTCTGGCATGTTTCTAGATACTTTTTTTCTGGTAGTTTATAATATGAGTAGAAGTGATGGGAGATCAAGGCCCTAATATTTGTCCACCTCCTCCCCCTACCTTTTACTCTTTTACTTCAGGCACGTCTGTGTTGTTTTTTTAGCTTTGGGTCAACCACTCTTGTTTGCCTGTTTGTGTTGATTATATCCCATCCTGAGATTTAAAAAAGTGCTACCTTTAGCTCCATTCACTAAACATTGTAGAAGCATTATGATATCATTAATTCTTGGGAATTGCTATCTTTATTCAGCTATATATTTCATGCATGTTTGTTGGTGGATGCTTTGTACAAGTAGGTCTTTTAAAGAGGAAGATTAATTAGTTGTGACTGTTTTCTTTGAGATGTGTGTTTAAGCTGTCTGTACAGGTTTATGGGATGATTCTGCTTCCTTGTAATTGGGCTCATGTGAGTGCAGGATGTCACATGGCCAGCAAGGGTCAACCACCCTTCTAGGAGAGCAAATGTAACCTAAGATGACTAATAATAACTTGATCAATAGTAACAGTTAACAATTTCGAGACAACACTTAATTTTTCAAGGCAAAATGAATGTTTCTTATCATAGAAAAATAGTTCCTCTTCACACACTTCAAATGCTTCTATGGTGAGGCAATATATGCCTTCTGTTATGCTATAATTTCTGAGTTATTAGCCTCAGGAATCCAGGATTCTTTCTGATATTTCAAGAGAAAAGTGGTAGGAAGATGGGCTCTGACTGCAGAGGCCCTCTCAAAGAATATCCGACTTTAAATTGCTTTCTTCTCCTCTGAGAGAGTATCTTAGTGTAGCTCTTCATAGAGTAGTGTGAAAGCAAGAAAAAGTACGGAATTACATGAATTTGTAAAGGATTTGGTATATGTAGTGCATTTATTTTTACGTTCCCTTTTCTTACTGCTTAATCCATCTGCCTTTACTATTTATGCATAGCACCAAATTCTAAGAGTTTTTTGAATGTGCAAAGCAGTACAAAAGTTTAACGTTCTTATTGAGGTCACTCTTCTGAAATCAATGGAAGTTAGTTACTGAAGCCATTGAAATCAAGATTCAATAAATAATTTTCCTTGAAGAAGCTGACTCTCTTACTTTCTTTCAAGAAAATTATATGTGCCTGTATTTGGTTTTCTTGGAGTCCTGAGTTTATTCTGAATAAACTGAATCCTTCTGAATGCTTTAGGACTTCAAGTAATAGGCAGTGAGAAGGAACTAGTATGTCCCTAGGGATCTATGTGGTTTACATTGGTAATTCACTGTAGGAATACAAATTATATGATGTTGTGTGACTTGCAACTTTCTTCTAAGTGTGGCACTTGACAAATTGTTAAATTTCATGTTGGAAATCTTTTAGTAGGCTTCTTTCTTCAATATCCTTTACAAAGTTTTTTTGTCATTTGTCTGAAGTGTTGTCATCATCCCTGCCTGGAATTTCCTTTATTCTGTTTCCTTGGTAGGGACAGAGAAAGACACATGTAAGACAAGTTAAGTGAATTCATGTCTTCCTTTTTGTGCCTTTAGTTTCTTAGGCATAAGTTGTGAATGTTGATGTTCACATTCAGTTACTAGAAAACTAGAGTTACTTGCTGTATCAGGGAAAGAAGTTTCATGACTACCCTTAAATCCTTTTTTCCTTAAAAGGTCTTTTTATTAGGACAATATGATAAACAAAGTACATGGGTCCTGCCCTCCTGTAGGAGTAACACTAGAAGTGTTACATGAAACAAGAAACGAAGAGTAGAAACAAGTGGGACCAGAAAACACAGTGTGCAGTCTCCATCGATCCATGTCACCACACATTCTTGTTCCTATCATACACTGCATAATCAGAAGGGACGATGAAAATGTCCCTTTTTAGTCCATGGAGGTTACAGTGTCCCAGATGCAGTGCCAAGTGTCATTTTAGAGTACAGGTTGCTTTGCTAAGGATATGCATCCGTGCGTTATGCAGAAGTGACCTAGTAAGTATGCAGAATGTCAAGGAAGGAGTGAGAATGCATTTATAAATTTTGCTTAGTTTTCTTAAAAAAAAATCTGAATATATACACATATGATCTAAGAGGTTGTTAACTGAGCACTGCGTAACTATAGTTCTTTATGTAAAGGCACTTAAAATAGCAAATACTTGGCTTATCTATAGGATCTTTTTCATCAGGTATGTCAGCCTTGCAGCATGTCTGTGCATAGTTACATATTTTTACTTGAGTTTTACACATGGATAAACAAACAGAATGGAAAAAATAAATGAAATTAAAAAAAAAAATATTTACCTGGTATCCCATAACACATGGCTTGTTGATTGAAGACTAAGTGAAAATCTTCATACTCAGTTGCCTTTCCTAACCACTGGACATACATCCTCCATACCAACTTTTACATGTCAAAGCACAGTTAAGCAAGTATGCTAGTATTTATTTCTCCTCAAAAAGTAGTAGTTTCTATAATTATTAATAATCTATTACGTTCTGCACTGTTTCTCACTCAAAGAATACGTTGTATTAGAAAAATATGGTCTCTGTATGTGCACGTGGTATGTCACAAACAGGAGTAATTCCTGGAGTGCAATGCAGAAATCAGATTAGCAGCATGAAGTAAGACCCTGAAGAGCAGTCTGGGGAAGGGAGAAGTATCCAATTGTCTAGAAACTGCCATGTAAATTCATTAAGTGCAAAGTTTATGCAAACTGTTATTTTGGCTGAAGTGTAGGAGTCAATGCCCACAATTAATGAAAAAATTGTCAGCAAAATGGATGTGTGTTTTGTTAAAAGTACTTTTCTACTCTAATCTCAAAGCACCTTGCAGAAGAAAAAGTGCACCAGGAGTTGTGAGTGAAGGCTCAGAACATGTTTGTGTCCCTTTGATGCTGGTATAATAATTCACAAATTAATTAGTACTCACTGCAGTTTCCTTCTGTTTCAGGTGCTTTTTTTTTTTTTTTTTCATTTCTATCATATAAAGAAGTTTCCTTCAGAATCAGGGGAATAAGGGAGAATGTACATTGTGTACATGATGACTGCTCTCTATTTTGATGGTCATCTCCACTAACCAGTTTGGGGGAGATAGTCTTACTTAAGAGGATGAATTCTGTAATACTAGTCAGCTGTTATGAGGATTCTGTGTGTATTAATGTCTCTCCTTTAACATTTAGTTGCTATGTTAGTCTCTGTTCTTAGTTACTAAGAGATGACCAGACAGGAAACCAGGCAAACCAGTAACATTTACCCAAGTTGATTCCATTTTTCCCGTTTTAATCAGTGGCTTAATTTGTTAAAGGATACTATTGTTTATTCTGCTCATA
Organism: Cettia cetti; assembly: GCA_013401135.1. Taxonomy (NCBI): domain Eukaryota; kingdom Metazoa; phylum Chordata; class Aves; order Passeriformes; family Sylviidae; genus Cettia; species Cettia cetti. The sequence goes on from VZUI01051501.1 coordinate 47,604, forward strand.
CTAAAAATGAGGTGCAATCTGAACTTCATCATAGTTTCAGCGTAATGCAGGTTTCAAATGAATACTTCTGCTTTTAAACTGTAGAAATTCTTGAGTCTACTGTATGCAGACATACTAAGGTGACTCCTACAGTGCATCTCTCAAATACTTGGAGAGCAGTGTTCCATTTTTGTTCTTAGACACTGCTCTGTATCTGAATTTTCTCAGAGTCCACTAGATTAGCTTACTAGAAATCACCAAATTGTTTCTAAAATGTATTTCCAAAATAGATGCATGATGAGTTAGTAGCTTCTATACCAGAATGGCATACCTGATTTTTAGGAGTTGTAGTTGTAGAAATGTGATAATCTATCTGTAAAATTATGTAGCCTGTGTCCTGGCCACTGTTATCTGCTGAAACGTCCTGACTGTCACAGGGTTGTACTGCTAGGGGTAGGAGGTGGGATCTTCTTGTAAGTAATTAGAATTTTTCTTGGGCTTGAGCTAGAATGACTTCTATGGCTGGTAAAAAAGATAAAATCCAAACAAAAACAAATTCAGTGACACTGATCTGCTGGGGGTGGATAATCCATCCTCTACTTTCCTCAGTCTCGTCTGTTCCCTGTGTGCCTGCTGTCATCAGTGTTGCCTCATTGCAAAGGTTAATCTTTGTACTTGGTACCTGGGTTTAATCTGCATGGATGTATCTATTGAAGCACACTTGGATTGAGTGAAGAAAATACGCTGCTTAGTGTATCAGTAACATACCTGCAAAGCGGGTGAGTTAACGTACATAAAGTTAAAACACAAAAATTAAACTTATCCTTGCATTAAATGGTGAATTCTTAAAGCATTCCCAAACTGGTTTTCATGAAATCTGAAGATGTTCAAAATTATTTACACCTAGTTTGTCTGAGATTTTTGCATTAAAAATTATGTTTTCAAAGTAACACACTAATTTCTAAAATTTCCTATGTTTTAAAATGTTGCTAGGACTGTTAATTCACGTTGTTACTCTTTGTGAAAATTATTTACACCTAGTTTACCTGAGCTTTTTACATTAAAAGTTATGTTTTCAAAGCAGCACAATAATTAATAAATTTTCCTGTATTTAAAAATATTACTAGGACTGTTAATTCATGTTGTTACTCTTTTTATGTACTCATATAGTTGGCGTATGCTTAGAATAGCCAGGTAAATTCTCTATACTGCTTCACCTTGTGCTTAAAAGCAATGGAATGTGTGAGAGTCAAACAAGAAATACAAATACTGTAAATAAATGTAATTTCCAAAGTCCTGACAATTCTAAATTGGTGTTTGCCAGAACTTTGGCACACCATATCTACAGAAAGTGTGTCTTTACAAGTATTTTGGAAAGCCTGATGCTTTGGAATTTATATATAATTTTTAGTTGTGCACATGTTAATAGAAGATCTGTATAATGCAGACACTGTGAATGAAACATATTTGACAGTCTTTCCAAAAGCAGCAGCCACTGGTAGATCTGCAGTAAACCATCCAAAACAATCTGTCACTAAAAACAGCAGTAGGCCACTACATAACAACCACAAGAATTAATTTAACAATAGCAATGGTTACAGCCTTGTATATTCAGCCTTGCACATCCCTGCACCTCGCTGTTTAATTTAACTTGACCTCCACAAGTTTTAATAATTCCATCTAGGTGTTTAAGTTGGTATGAAGATCTCTCATCTAGATTTCTCGCTTTTATTGCCCTAGTTATTGTAGTTGGCAAATAGTATTACCCACATATACTGTAAAAGTACTGAAAACATGCCTGTAGGTAAGAAATTCCAATAGCTCTCCAGTATGGGAAAGATTAATCTCAGGCATTAATTACTGTGCAAAATGAAATTCTGATGTTATATAATCTATTAGTCTTGGCAGCAGTAAATTTAGATTTTTTTAAAGAAAAACATCAATCTGCAAAGAAAAAAAGGCAAAAATTTCAATTGTATTAACATACATTCAAAAATTCTGTAACACAGAAGAAGTGAGGAAATAGCAGGTCATAGGTTTTGCCATGATTTTGGTGTCTTGGCAAGGAAAAATATCAAAATGGAAAATTTACATTATAGACTACTAACTTTCAGTCTTACTCTGGCAGTCACAAGTATCTTTTGATGCTGTATAATTGCAACATTTTTCAAAACTCCAAGTGTAACAATATTAATTTCAGTGCAAAGCAACTTTAAAAATTCATCT
>VZUI01051501.1:54808-99808 GCA_013401135.1 Cettia cetti
TAGAAAATAACACAAACACCTTCTTATGTTGTTCACGCCGGTCAGCGTAACAAGGTCTGTTTGATTAGGCACCTGTGTTACTGCCGTCTACAAACAAAGAAAAGAGACAGCCTCCTTAAGCAAGGCAAGAAATTGAAATGAAATTAGTTTGCCTTCTTAAGACTGCTGCTTGGCCAATCAAGCTGTAATTTTCTTCCTCAAAGTAGTTACTTCAAGCTACAATAAAGGAAAACAATTAATCTGGTTGGGCTCAGTAATGCAATTTAGAGGTGAAAAGACTCCATGTAACGTTTTTTAACCACTCAGCCTACTTTTTTCATGAGTGGCTAATGTATCTCTATACTGTACAACGCAGGAATGTGTAGCGATTTGTTAGGAATGCAGGCCAGCACAGTAATTCTGAACTGTTACATCAGAGTGTTGGAAGCAATGCAACTTCCATGCTACAATGCATGGTACCATGTCCAGCTGCTTCATCCCCATGTAAGGGGATCCATTTGTCTAGGAAAACTGCTGTACAAAAGCAGGTGCAATCATTTAAAGATTGAAATGAGTTTCATTCAGAGCTTGCTTGGGTGTTTCTCCAAAACTAGATGTGAAAAATAGTCAAGTACTGAATTCAAAGAAAAAATTGGTGCCCTGATTCACTGACTTGTTTGACATCTGTTCTTGAATTCACTCAGCATTCACAGGTTTTCCTGTCTAAAGCTGAGTGCTTCTCTTACTGTATCTCAAGCACCTGCTTCTTCCTAGTGGTTTTTACTCCCTGAAGGGAGTGTTGAAATGTTGAGATCGATGTGGTTCTTACCCTGTAATCAGTTAAGAGTGATCAGAAACTTAAAATACAAATGTCATCCTTCACTTGTTAGAATCTTCATAGAATCAAAAGAATAGGATAAGCAGAATCTTCAGATAAACTTGGTGGTAGTGAAAGTAACAAGTGAAAATCTGGAGTTTTTCTGCTGCTACTGAAAGGGCCTAACAATGCACATATGCATCACATGCCTCTTTTCTCTTCTACATGACAACCTCTGCATAGGGAACATATGCTAAGAGAGGAAAGAACGATTGGTTTCATTCCTCTGACCCTTTGGTTGTTTATTTATTGTTCCATGCAATGATTTATATCAATTGCTTCTGTGAAGTGCACTGAAAATTTAGGCAGTGAATTCTGGCATATGGTTCAGGTCAGAGTTTGAAAGGATAAACAATGCTTGTTTAAAAAAAAAAAAAAAGAAAGGAGGTAGATTGGCTTATAGACTGTGAAAGAAAATGGAACTTGAGTTCTTTATTCTATGATATTGTTGACCTCCATGCAAATTACAGTGTTGTGAAGCCCAGTCCGTTGGGTACATGCATGGTGCCATAATGAAACTAGCTCACAGAGCACTGAAGAGCAAGCTCCTTCTGTCTGCCTAGTTTGGCCAATTGATGCAGTTACAGTGATTTCACCTCCCCATGGAGTGGTGTACAGGCCTCAGTGTTCTGCTCATTCTGCTTAGGAGAGAGATGCTGGAGTGATTTACACCTCAGAAATGCCTCCAAAATGCAGGAGAGGACTGAAAAGGGAAGATACATACTGGGGTTTGTGTGTCCTTGTGATGCTTCTGCAAACTTCACCAGAGTAGCGGCTGCAGTTACCACCCAGCAAGTGCAAATTAGTTCAGATAAACCTTAAACAAGAAGCACACTATCATTAAAAGAGATACAAAGATAGTAGGTCAGAGAAGTTACTGAAGGCTTTCCCAACACTGTATTATACATCTAAAGTAGCAATTAAACACATGAATGCAATAGAGAGGTTAATTGAAAAATACATGGAAGAGCATAATGATATGATTAGCAAAGAAGCTGTGGATTCCTGAAGTGTGCTGGCAAAGAGACCTGGCTTTGGAATCACCTTCACCTGATCAGGTCACTTCTAACACTGTCATTTCATGTTTTTTTACATGGTCTGCTCTTTGTGGAATGTCTTTTGACACATCCAAAATACAATTCACTGCAGTTATTTTTTTCTGCAACTTCTAAAATTTACCATACTGTCATAGAATAATTTCTTTATTTCACTGTATGTATAACACTGCTTCACTAACAACATATTTAAAGCACATGATGAAAAATGATGATTTTAACTTGTTAAACTGTTTCATTTATATGGTACAGTAGGTGCTTGTGGAGAGGTCACAGGACATGTCAAATCATTATGCTGTGGGAAATAAAATTCCACTGGCAAATTTTGTTAGCAAAGCTCTAAAACTACGTTCACCCATCAGCAGGCAGCCCAGAAATGCTGTTTCTATTTTCAAGATTCTTTCATGTGTCTATCTGATCTGCAGAGGAATCACTATGCCTTTAATATTGTTATGACTCAGTATTAACAGTTAGAGTTGTGCATTTGCAACACCAATGAATTCTTAGGTGATGATATACAGAAGATAACACTTTCCACTTTTCAGTTTAGTGGACAATGGCTTTATATAGAAGCTTCTTAGTTTTTATAAGGTTTAGTACATGAGATTGGAGGTACAATCTGGTAGTCTTATAATAAGATAAGGTTTTGCTTTTTTTGAACCTAGCTGTTAAAGAAATTTTTGAATTTTTTGAAACTGTGATGCTTGAAAAGGGGAGGAAGTAGCTAGTGGACTTTAAATTGAGATTAGCACATGTATATTTGTGTGACTTTAGTCACTTATTTACATATCCGATATGGATTCAGACTTAGTCGTATGTGTGAATGAGTCCAAATTTAAAAGATTGTATCACAGTTATAAATTATTCTCTGTAGCTTCTATTGAGCGCTGTGAATACACAGAGCCACACTGCCATTCTCTGACATTAGGCTGTCATAATTGTTGACTGAAATATAACTTTCTGGTCACTTTCCTGATTTCAGATACTTGATACTAGTCAGCTTCAGTTCAGCCTCCCATTTCTAGGTGATCGATCCTTGAGGAAACAATTAAGTTATTAGACAGTGAAATAAGCAAATTTACTTCAGTCAGTCAGTATGAAGAAAAGCATATCCCTTTCTGAAGGGAAACTGGGTGCTGGGATCCAAGGCAGCATAGGTCTGAGGCAGAAAACAATGCAAAAAGCTCTAAGATTTAGGCCAAAACTTGTGGTCTGGGTATGATTCTTCAAGAAGGCAACATGACAAACTTAGGACAATCCTGCATGTTCCTGTGTTTCATGTTACAAATCTACATCCTATTCTTTTCATTTGCATTACCTTTTTTTTTTTTTTTTTTTTTTTTTTAATTACATCTTCCCATATCTCTGAATCACAGAGAGAGGTAGTGGTTTTTATTTTGCTTCTGTCTGAAAATAATCAAGGAAAGTAATCATCTTTACAAAAGATAATCCAGTTTTTGCATGCTAATGAGCTATGGAAAAATGGTAGACCTTGACTCTGCTGGCAGGTGGTGGCCATTTTGCACAGAGAGTAACATGAAAGCTGACTCCTTTTCTTAAGACTAGCAAAAAATCGTATCCAAGTACATGTAGGTGTGATAAAATCATTAGGCAGGGTTCTTATGATTATAATGGATCTCTGTTTCTTTTCTGCAGTGGAGTGATCTAGTATTTGAGGAGGAACAGGCTGGATGTACTAAGCTGAAGCCTTCCTCTTTCTTATGTTCTCTCTATTCGATTTTCTTTTCTCCCGCATCATTCTAACTGAGTCTTTGGAGTGGTGTTCTTCCAGCTTGCATAATACTTATCCCTTGTATTTGTGCATGCATATTTTCAGGAAAAGACTGTGTATACATAGGAAAATTAGTACTCGTAGCGAAGGTTGTGGGTTTATGTGTGTTCATATACATATGTACTTATTTCATAAATAATCAAATTTTACATGTGGGTAATGCTGATTTAAATTAAAAGCCTGTGATGAAATATCTGCAACATCTTTTTTTTTTTTTTTTTTATGTTGTGTGCTAAATGATGAATGATAATTGCTTCATACTCTATGTTATTTATCACTACCTGAAAAACTTCTATCATCCACAAAGTCCTTATAAGAGAGAAATTAAGGTTAATACAAACTATGTTGCCTCTTGTTGTAAAAAAAAATCAGGTATATATCTAAGTCTAAGTTAATTAATCTATAAGTTGCTTACAGAGTGTTACACTAAATAGGATTTTTTTTGTCTTCCCTGATGTTATGATCCTGGTTTTACTTGTCACAAACAGGAAATTGTGTAGAACTTGATTTTTGTTCTGGATATACGTGAAAATCCTGTCTGTGCATTCAATGTTGGAAAATTGAAACTATAAAGCAGTGCACAGCAATGCAATGATATTTCTGTTGCTAATTTTTTGTTTGTTTGTTTGTTTGTTTTGTGTTCCAATGTGGTTTTCTCATTTAAGACTTTGATATAAGATGGATTCTCTGTGGAAAAGTTAGGATGAAATATTCTGGGGATCTCACTGCTTTTAATCCTTGAAAATCCTCTACCTAACTAAAATTGTATTTGCTTACAATGGAAGGAAGTATGTATTAAAGATAACAATATGTTATAACTAGCAATCCACAACCTTGTTGAGTGACAAAATTGACAATATTTTATAATCTCAGTGACATTTCTGGGTTTTTTTCTCTTTTGGTAGACAGATGTTGTTGGCAAAAAAAGAAAAATCAGTCTCAGTTTGTGGAATTGTACTTAGTTTATTGTCAGTTATCTGAAGTCCTAGGGTGGCTTTGTGATGCTTGTATCCCAGCTGTCTGTTCTGTTTATGCTGGATATTAAGTTCTGCACCTTTATGAGTGGTTCAGAGAGCGGAGGTGGCGAGAAGGAGCCGCAGTTTGTTTGCAGTCACTGCACTCGCTCCCCGCATTGCCTCTCACGGGCTGTGTTGGCTGCAGCACGGACAGACTGGGGGACAGAGCTCTCCTTTGCTATTAGTAGTTTTAGCTAGCTGGGGCAGAGAGGTTCCCTGGACTGTGGCTTTTCTTTTTCTTGGAACTGATCAGCCTGCTCTGGACTGAAAATCCAGACATACACCAGAGCTCACACCTGTGGCCCACCAGGGCCTGGGATGCTGCAGACTGAGAGAGCTGAGCTACACCCCATGGAAAGTACTTTCTGAATTTGCCATCTCTTCAAAACAGCCAAAGGTTTTATTGTTTAGTATATATATATTTAAAAATGCTTGTGAATCATTTGCTTGTAAAATAAACAGTTTTTTTCCACTTTTCTCCAAAGAAATCTTTTTCTGAACCAGTTGGGGGAGGGGCTGCTTGAATTTGCTTTCTAGAGGGACCCTCTTTGCATATTTCCTCCCAAATTTTCCCTAAACTGGGACACATAAACTTTTAATTATTGAGTCTGATACTAAAAATAAGCGCGGAAATTTAAAGAACCACTTAAATAAACATGCCTCAGTTTCTCTCTACTCCCCTCTTGCTGGTTCCCAGCTTCCTCACTATGCCCCACAGTCATTCTCTGGGGCAAGGCAATGGCAAAACAGGAGGCTGGGTTTATTTTGTAATATTTCTTTGCTTCAGCTCTTCCTTGCTTTTTACATAGCTGCTCAGGCTGAAATCCTCTCACAGGTGGACCTCCTCCTGTGTCTTCCCTCTGTCCTTACTCAGACAGATTTTTGCACCAGCACTAGTTGAGTCCCTCTTTGTCCTTCCCCTCCCCTTCCCTCTCTTTCCTCTAGCCATGCTCAGGTGTCTCTTTGCTCCTACACTGTTCAAGTGTCTCTTCTTGTTCTTCCATGTCTCTTTTTCCTTCTCTGAAGGAGGCAGAGGCACCACGTGCACTCTGGTAGGCACAGTTTGGCATGTGATGGTGGGTTTGTTCTTGTCCAGCTGAGACTGGCTCAGGAAAGCAACTGAACCTGTCCAGGACAGGCTGCCCCAGAAGCCCAGGCTCACCTCCGACTATGGCAGATGTGCACAGTGCAGCAAATAAATGCCAGAAGGACGCTAAAAGTTGGGCTGCACATGAGCACACTGCATTATGTAGAAACATTCTTCTGTATCTTATTCACTCTTCGTCTCTGAATGAAAAGCTGTGTCACTAAGACTGTATAAACATCTTGCATGTATTCTTATTTTCTGTGTTCTTTTAAGAAAGACTAGTAATGCTACATATTTTTACTTTGTCTTTTGTATTCTTCAAAACTCCCAATTTTGAATTTCCCCCTGTTTTTCTTTGTAAAAACTTGTCTCTTTCCTTGTCTGTAACTTTCATGTTCCCTTTTTTTTTTGTATTCAGTAGAATTTGATATGTACTGAACATAAACCAGTTGTTTTAAAAATAGTCAAACATTTTTCCTCCTGTCAGAAGATGTTACTATACTCAATATTTTGGTATGTGGAGATTGAACCTTCCTTTCACCTGAAATTTCAGGGAAACAAAGGAGCATTTTCATTTGTCTTCTCCACTCAATCACCTAATTTGGAGTTTATAAGAGTATTTGGTACCGAAGCCACTGGAAAGTAACATTAGCAATTGAACTGTACTGTGCTCTCATCTGTGCCCCATGTTTTCCACTGTTTTATATACATTTCCTCTTACCTCCATTGTCAGTTTTACATTCTTTCATTATTACTGCTCTTTGCATTGGTTCCTCCCTTGCCTCCTTTGGAGCTTAGTGTCATGATGCAAACCCCTCCAGTGGACTAATGATTGCTTCTCTCATCTCAGTGAAATGACAAAATGTGGTGCTTCCAAGTAAGCATGGCAACCTACTGATGGTGCAACTTGCAGAGACCTGTTGGGACTGGCAAAGTGAACAGAGCTTTCTATGATCACCTATCTCCATTTCATTTTAAGAAGTGGGCACCACAATGTAGAATAGCATTTTTTCATAGAGCTTCCCTAGAGATGTAATTACAGCCTTCTGGTGGGATTCATAGAAAATTTCTGAACAACCTTCACATGTACAAGTCATGAATTGCTGTTCAGACAGATGCGTCCTGAATAACTTTCTTTGTCTTTCAATAGATCTAGTTTTGTATCAAATGTCTTTTCTAATTATTCTGATTATTTTGTCACTGCATCTTTATTAAAGTACTTTTGAAATGGAAATCAAGTTGATTTAGAGAACACACTGTCATTCATCAAAAAAGATTAGAATTGGTATTTTAATACTAAAGTAATATGAGACATCTTTAAAATATGGCTAAATTTGCTTTAGTGTGTGTACTGTGGAACCTCAGTGGTCACTTTTTCTTTCAAAAAATGGCAGCAATGATATGCACTTTCCCTTTTCAGAAGGCTGTTGTTTTTCTCACTGAACCATCTGAACATAGAGGTTATTCTTTCCTACTGACGGATCAACCTACAAGTATTACTTTTAAAAAGCTACAAAATTTTGTATACATTTGCTTCTTTAAGTCTATTCCTATATTACTTCACTTATCCTTTCAGAAACCAGACTAAATTTCCTTATTGAGGCATTTCCCATAAACATGCTTTGGTATGAAATAGTCATGTCTTTTTTACATGTAATACCTTGTATCCAGATAACCCCTCTAACTGCAGATGGAGTTGAAATTGTATCTCTTTCTAAAAACTGATCACATTATAGGCTACTTGTTGACTGATTTGTGTCTGATTAAGGTGAAACACCTAATAAGAGACAGTGATGAGTTCTCAGTACATACTGTGCCACTTTATTCCAGTATGAAATTGTGTGTTAATTTACATTTGTCCATACTAACTTGTAGTGAGCTGTAAAAACAGCATTTTGCTATTTAATTGATCTGGGAAGCAGGTATTAGCTTCATGTTTCCTAATATTTTCTTCTCAGTTCCTGGAGAGAATGGTGTCTGTGAAGGAAGTGTTTAATCCTGCTATCAACCTTGCATCATCCTGTATCTAAGCATCTGTTTTATAGTTTAATGTGTTCTTTTTATCCTTTACTGTCTTCTTTCCTTTTATGTATTTGTAGAAAGCCTTATTATTCTTCACTATATTGCTTGCTGTCCCCTCTGATACTCTGCTTTTCTCTTGTGTAATTTTCTTTTTTCATTCCATCTAGCTCCCAACATATATTTTTCCTTTAAATCATTTCTTCTTGATGGTTTTAGTTGCATCTACACTTCATTTTTCATCAATATTTCTTCCATTGCCTCTTTACTTTTGCCATTAAGTCATCTTGGGATTTTTGTCCCCTTAAAAAGGATGCTGTTCCATTAGACATTTGTTAGTACATCTTTGAAACAAATAAATTCTTTTTCCATGTGTTTTTTCTTTAAAGTTCACCTACTGTTTCTTTTGTCCTTAGAAACCTGTGTTTTAAAAATTTCTTACTGGTTTGTTACCCTTTACACTCTTCTTCACTTGAATTATGATGTAAGAACTGAATATATTCTGTAGAGTTGTGTTTTCTTCCTAAATATGTGGGGTATTAGATTGCAAGAGCAATTCTGTAATATGAGTAAGTTCATTGCAAACAGGGGAGGAGCAGAGGCTAACAGAGGCTTGTCAGCCTTCTGATGCTTGGTCTGTCCTGAACCATTATGGCCTTTAACGTGATGTGATGACATATTAGTTTATGCTGGCCTCTAGCCATTCATGACAACACTTACATTTCCTGAACCACCCCTCCTATGCTTGAGGCTTTGAAAAGAAAGGCACAGTAGTGCCATGAACTGATTCTGTGATAGTTGTGGAAATTCCTTTTTATGCAGAGGGAATTTCCAGTGATCCAGTTAAACTGCTTTTATATCTTTTAACCTGTACTGATGGTTACTTAGTTTAGAATTGATTTTTGTATACATTTTCTGCACTGCCTATTGTACTGGGACTGTGACTGAGAACTTTAAATGATACAGTAATATAAAAGGAAATGGGATCATGACAAGACATGAGACTAGGGCAAACAACTTTTATATGACATTTTTCATATGGGTTTGCTAATGGGAAACTCAGGTGAAAATTGTCACCTAATGGCATTATAATAAAACTAAGCACCTATTTTTTTTAAGCCTCCTATGTGAATTAAAAAAATTCTTGATGTTTCTCTATTAAAATCAATAGAGTATGTGTATTACCAGCTTTTTTCAGAAAAGTACTACTGTACAGAAAGTGTGAAGTGTGTTTTCTTCAGTGAGACACAATGCTTTCCTTTGGAAACATTATCTTAATATTTAGAATGTTGATAGTGCAACATAAATTGCACTACCATAAATCTTTTTGTGTATATCTGTACCTAAATATGTGTTTAATGTTATAATATAGTATATCCAGCAAAGTAATTTACTGTGGGGATCTAAAAAAGCAATTGCAGATGTAAGGTTTTGTTCACATGTAATAGGCTAGGTGTCATGTCCATAATCCACTATACTAAAATTCTTACAGATTAGTGAAAAAAGTTATACCGTGTAGTCTATCTCCTCTTTCATCGTATAGAGCACTAGCAAATATGGTCTACTAAGTTCTTCAGGTAGTATTAAGTGATATAACATTTTGTTCAACCAATACTTATTATATCTACAAAGACCTGAACTTTGTCTATCACTACAGTGCACATCTTTGTGCTTTGCAGATTGTGTTCCCTTCAAAGCTTCATAGGGAAATCAGTGTATGGCTAATTCCTTTAGAAAATACAGACCTTACTGTAAATCTTACTTCTTGTCTAAAAGCAGTATGAAGCATGTAGTAGATATCTCATCTTTTGGAAGATAGGTCAGCAAAAATTCAATTTAAACTCAATGTGTGTTTTGATAGAGAGAAGAGGTTCACTGAAAATGACACTTTTTGATTGAAGGAAGGCTCTGAGAGTGACCTGACTGTTCAGTGAAAAGAATACGTCATATGTCAGGACTGAAAGATATGGATAAATGACTGTTTTACTAGCCCTGCAGGGGTAGGTGGACCTTTTTAGTCAGTCATTGGTGTTACTCTTCCTGCATCATAATATTTGAATTTTGATATTGCTTCCAGGGGACACTAAAGGCAAATTATACCCATAATTTTACCTTAGATTCTGTGGTACCATATTCTCTGTTAAAATATTTCACATGCTTCTGTGGATCTTTTTTGTTCCTTGATGAGCCATGCGCATAAAAAGTGAGTACTACTTGAGAGGAATTTCTGGGTTTTGATATCATTGCTACCATGGTATCATGGTTAGCCCAATAGGTCAACTCATCCAAAATGGCTGTGAAGACATTTGAGGCTTAAACTTTGTAATGTGTGAAAAGGGTTATGCATTACAGGAATGAAAGATATACCTTAGCAAGCCAACCCCTTCCTTGCCAGTTGCCCAGGTGTGAAGAGGTTTCTTCTGGAAAAGACATAGACATAGACATAGATGTAGATAGATTTCACCTTCACCATTATGTAGCTGAAAGTATTACATGCCTTCGCATTCTGTTTATAAATCCTCATGAATGTCTTAAAGCCCTTGTTTGCAGACCTAGTGAAGAATCACTGACAGGCTGAGGTTGGAAGGGGCTTCTGGAGGTCTTTGGCCCAATGCCTCTGCTAAGAGCAGCACCAACATAGAGCAGCAGGTTGCTCAGGACTATTCATGCCCAGGACTATTCATGAAAATGACATTGATTTGCTACATGGAAGAAAATCTCCCATTCTAAAATAATTTTATTTAGATACTGAGTGTCACTGTCATTCAGCAGATAAAGGATTTAAAAACCTGAAAAAGAAGTCCTGGTTGGCATATGGTTCTGTGAAAGAAAAATCAAAATATTATACAAGATTTAAGCCAGCTCTGCACCACATGATCTAAGAGTTGTTAAGAGGACAAAAATAACAGTTTGGAAATAAGATGGTTAATTTTCCAACTACTTTAGAATTCTTACAATTCTTCATAGTAATGAAGCTTCAGCCATTTATAATAGTGTGACTCTCTGTCATGGTATTCCATGTCGAGATAGCCTCACAGCTGATAGATATCTTGCAGTAGCAAGTTGTCTTCGAACTAAGAATGTCTCTTAATGATATAGTAGTTGCTCTGGTTCAACAAGTTTCACAGCATTGCCTTTCAAATCTGTTACTACTTTCTGTCTGTCTGTCAAGATCTATTTTCATCTTGCCATCACTTCATAATGACTGCTTTTTGAGCAAGGCAGCTATCAATGCAAGGACCTTTCTTTTTTTTTTTGCTATGATGATTAAATGTTCTCTTGAAAGTGTGATTTTCTTTTTCCATTTCTTTTTCAAATTTTCAAGTTTCCTTCCTATGTGTGAAGGTATTCCATGCTGTATAAAACCTTGATCCTGTAGCATAATGTGGCTTTTTAAAATAGTGTTTGAGATGCTTAGTGATTTGTCCGTGCTTAAAGTTTATTTTGATTACTGAAGTGTAAAATAGGAGTAGTGATCTATTTTACTTAAGTTAATAATGTATGTTATTAGAGAAGAAGTTATTTCTGATTGACTTCCCATTTCTAGAGCAAGCATCATCATGGAATGAACTGAATCACTCAAGAACAGTTTTTGTGCAACTGCTGTCCTTGAATTTTTATTCCCAAATAGGTGAATGTGTAGACAAGCTCTCAGTTAAAAAGTCAGTCTTCATGCTGTTATCCATTCTCTTGAAATGTTTATGTGTCTGGGGGACATAATGTATATGGGTAGGTAGCTGAGATGGTGAAGTACATAAGACATCTGTTAAATCAGATGGAAAGAAAATAAAACTATTTTCAATGGCATCACTCTGAGAAAAAAGGGTCCACTGCTCTGTAAAGGAGACAACTGCTATTTAAGGAGTGTTTATCAAGCACAACAGTATAGAGTTCTTGTTCAGTATTGATGGATTCTTTGGAAAAAATATAGTGTATATATTGAAAAAGTGCATTCCTTTTAGTGTTTTTGGTGGTTTGTTTTGTTTTTATTTCATTTGATTTGTTTTGTTTATGGGGTTTTTTTCTCCTGAGGGAGAGTGCCCCATTTACTTCTTAAACAATATTTAAAAACAAAAAATGCCATTCTCCATTTCCGGTAATATATGGGTTAATTTATATCCATAATGAGTTAATTTATATCAATGAAAACATGCAGAAATGTGACTGCAGCAAATCATTCCTTCTTATCTTGGAGCTTCATTGCACATAATCTAAACTGGAACCTGAATGTGAACTGATGTGTGTAGTTGTGTTGGAATAAAACAGCAATAGGTAATGAAATATTGTGAAAATCTATAAGGTCAGAGTAAAAATCCACCTTTTGTTGTCCACAGTATTTCATATTTTTTTGTGTATGCTGCAAAGTCTAGCCTTTGCCTGGGTTTTTGAGAAGAAGAAAAGTTGAGCCTTTAAGTCATAAATTAATTTGATTATTTATCCTCCAGTTTCTCAAAGGAACAGGTAGAAGCCAATGTAAAATTAGACTGGCTACACTTACATTGGAACAACTCTGTTCATTTACAAAATCTATGAAACTATCTAAAATATGTCTTGAAGTTGTTCTTGTTTGGTGTTTGATCCTGCTTTATTAAAAGGCTTAAAAACCTTTTACACTGGCTTGAACTCAAGTTTATGTAGTTTTGCAGTTTCTAAAATGATCAGAATTTATTTAGACCTGGAAAGTAATTCACATTTGATCTGCATAGGACTTTGAATCTGTTTTCTTAGGAAGCATTGGTTCAGAAATATTAATTTTCTTTCTCTGGGGACTTTTGTTTCTCTCCTTGTAGTTTTCAAACCACTGGGGTTTTCTAACTGGTTATTCATGCCTTCTTTCAAAAAAAAAAAAAACAACTTGTCAGATGTTTTAAATACTTACTTTTAAAAAATATTTAATACAGATTTATAAAATACTTTAAAAATGCAACTGAAAATATTCTATAATATCTAAAATCTTCAATATTTTCATCTGTATATATACTGAGAAAAATACACCAGAAAGAAGTACATTAGAGAAACTTTACCTGTTGAAGGCAGGCATCTGTGTTGTTATAGGACATACAATGAACACACGCTCATGCAAGCTGTCAGGGCAGGAAATGGAAGAAGGAAGTTTATTTGTTACTTCAGTTTATATAGATTTTGGACAGTGACCAGGGATTGGAGGATGAAATGAGGGTTGCCACCTCTCCAACCACACTGGTCAAACTAGAAGTCTATCAAATTTTTCCTCCCCAAGAGAGGAATGTCAACAATAAGAGAGAGTTAAATAAACATTATTTTGTTTACATGAAAATGCGTGAGAAACTCCATTACAAAAATTAAGCCATCAGAAGGCTAAAAAGAACAGGTCGATATATCTGTTCTTCTGAGATTAGTTAAAAAATATCTGGATATGAAAGATATCCTCAATAAAATTTTGGCTAACTTCCTGAAATCTCACTGACTTTACCATGTGGACAGCAACAACAGTGCAGCTGAAAGGCCCATCAGCTGATCTGTAAATTGCTCTTGATAAGGTAGTGACTTTAATGCGTAGATAGACCCAGTTTGATGTGAATTTTTCAGACATTGTTGTACCCAAGAGCTAGTAATATTTCATTTTCACTAATGAAATCTTTGCTTATTAATTTGAATTTGAATCTAATGCATTGATGTTCATAATTTTAACATGTCGATTGATTGGCTTGATTGTATGATTGCTTTGTGGGAAAGGAGGAAGTTTTACAATTATGTTTGTATTTGAATTTAATTGGTATGGTAAGTTAAGTATGAGACTTACAGAGAGAAATGTGAAGAATGCTTTATTTACTCTTCCAAAGACTGTGAGTACATACAACATCCAAATTTGATCTTTGTAAAACAAGTTCAGAAAATAAGGCATAACTTGATGTTAATTGTCTCCCTTAATAGTATCTTCTACCTGGCTATTTGGTAGTTCTATACTTGTCATTTCAATAAATATTACTTGATTTCTGGTCATATTTTTCTTTCCTGTGATGTACTTATTACATGTAATATCTGTTTTGTTTTACTTATGCATCATCAGTGTCCTATTCATGTGAAAGACTACACATTTTACATTTTTTGGGTTGTGTATGCCAAAATGAATGAATTTTCTTCATTGTCTTAATTCAATTTCACTGAATTTTCTTCAGTGTCTGAGAATCCACAGAAAAGACATAATAACTTATCTTTTCCATGTGGACAGATATGACATAGTCTTTCAATCTGTTGATGTTTTGTATTTTTTTTTCTTTTTTTCCTGTGGTGCCAAAGTGGTGCTTTAGAGCTAGGAGTCATAAGATGCCTTAACAGACAGGTTCTAGCGGTTCATAAAGAGTGCCTTTCACTACCAACTGTAATAAAAGAAAGATGTGATGCCTCTGCCATATCAGATGCATACTTTTATTTCTAAAAATTACAATTCTGGACAGATACCTTCTATCTCTGTAGGCAGAAAAGGTTACTTGTCATTTCCCCACCGTTTTGCTAGCAGAAAAAAATGTATGAATTTCAGGCAAGATTATACAGGTTTAAGTTAATATGGCTGTTGGGAATATAACAATTATACTTTTATTTGTTTTGTGTGAACGAAAAATAGCCTCTGAATATGTTTGGGGAGAAAGGTAACCTCCCTTTCAGAGCTGATGGCATAATTCTGGAAGGGGGTATCAGTGTATCACCTAAGTTTACTTTCTTTCCAGTTACACATGAGGAACTCTGAAAGAAACTGGTAAATTATATCTTAATTCTGTGGTTGATTAAGACATGTCTGAAGAACTTCTATTTAAGTACATACGGTAATTATAGAGGAATTAAAGTAGTATTTAACATGGAACCTTCATATTCTCAATAACCTTAGGAAGTTTTTGTCCCCATGACTGCAGACCAAATGATGCTCCATTTCTTGTCTTAGTGTAGCAATGAAGGAGGGAGGAGGGAAGGAGGCAACCACTGCAGTATGTATGTGAAATTTTCCCTGTCAAGGTTTAAGGATTAATTGATTGTTGATATATGAGCATTTTTTAAATGTAAGGTTGACCCTGATTTGGCTGGGGTAGAGTTAATATTCTTCACAATAGCTGATATGGGGCTTTGTTTTGGATTTGTGCTGAACACAGGGTTGATAATACAAAGATGTTTTTATTGCTGAGAAGAGCCTATATGCAGCAAAGGCCTTTTCTGCTTCTCGTACTCCATGCTCGGGAGGAAGTTGGGGGTGCTTGGGATGCTGGGAGGAGACAGACCCAAGAAGGGTGACCTTAAATGACCAAAGAGTCATCAGACCCATGATGCATGATATATATGGCATTATGCTCAGTATATGAAATGGGGGGGAAGTAGGAGGAAAGGCAGACATTTGCAGTGATGGTGTGTCCCTATAGGACACAAAATGAACTACATGCACATGTTCAAGTTGTCAGGGCAAAAGGGGAACGTTTATTTCTTTACCTCGATTTATACGGATTTTGGACAATGACCAGGGATTGGAGGACGAAGGTTGCCACCTCTCCAACCACACAGGTCAAACTAGAAGTTCATCAAATTTCTCCTCCCCAAGAGAGGAATGTCAACAAGAAGAGATGGTTACAATAATAATGCATTGTTTATGTGAAAATCCGTGAGAAACTCCATTACAAAAATGTGAATATCAGAAGGCTGAAAAGAACAGGGTGACAATGGTGTTTGTCTTCCCAAGTCACCCTTACCTGTGACGGAGCTCTACTCTCCTGGAGATGGCTGATTACCTGCCTGTCCATGGGAAGCAGTGAATTAATTCCTTGTGTTATGTGGCTTGTGTGCACAGCTTTTGCTCTGCCCATTAAACTGTCATTATCCTAATCTATGAGTTTTCTAACTTTCACCCTTCTGATTTTCTCCCCAGTTGTTCTGGTGGGGGAGTGAGAAAGCAGCCATATGGGCTTGGTTTTATGGCTGAGGTTAAACCAGGGCAAAATTGAAACAGGTTTCAAGTCACACAGAACCTAGCTGAAATGGTTTATTTAAAGGCCAAGTAAAATTATGGTGAAAATCTTAGATAAAATTAAGAGTGGCCATTTAGAACAGCGATTAACTTGCTTTGGCAAAGAAACAGCATTTGTGTTGTCTAGTGTGGCAAATTTCACACTCACTTTTCAGTGTTCCCCTGTAG
This sequence comes from Cettia cetti, assembly GCA_013401135.1. NCBI lineage: Eukaryota > Metazoa > Chordata > Aves > Passeriformes > Sylviidae > Cettia > Cettia cetti. Next base: position 70,789 of record VZUI01051501.1, read on the forward strand.
TTTTTGGAAGACTTACAGGTTACTAAGATTTTCGCAGAAGAATGGTATTGCAAGTAGAATTTGAGTGATTACTATATAGATGTGATTAAAAGTAGTGGAGGAATGACTTAAGCATGACTTTGTAGCAGCAACCTACTGCAGAAACCATTTTGCTACAAGTTCTCAAAGCCCCTGTTGTGGAGTAAAGCAGTACTTCATGACTAACCTCTGGAGTGGAAGATATATGTTCCAGATGAAATTACAGCAAATGAGTTAGAAAAGTTCAGCCTAGGGAGATCAGCAATCTTAATGTGTCTGTTGGTCATGATGAAAGTGGAAGTCTGGCTGAAGCTGCTGAACTGAAGTACTGTGTAAAAATGAGGCTTAGCTCTTTTGTGTTGACCTGGTCAAGAAGTTCACTCTGAATGCTTTCTAACCGAACTTAACCTAACATAACGTAACGTAACGTAACGTAACGTAACCTAACCTAACCTAACCTAACCTAACCTAACCTAACCTAACCTAAATGCTTTCTAAATCAAACCTAAACCAGTCCATAAGATATGCCTGCTTGCCAGTGAATATATGTATGGAAAAAAGTGTATTGAGAGAAGGGCATGCATTCTTGACATAAAGATGGCACAACCCTGGAAGAACATGTTTGTACGTGGAAAACACAGACAGGAAGCATAGAAAGATTTAAATCCACAGAAGATGCATAATATTTGCAGAAAATTTTGTCCGTGGGTTGTTTGCTATTTCTGAAAATATTTATCCCACAGGTATAATGTGTATAAAGTAATATGTCTGTTGGTCAAATTTGCCTCTCAGATAGTATTCACGTTTCAAAGAAACTTGAATGTATTTCAGGAAAGAATTCAGACCAAAATATTCTTTTTCAATTTCATAGATCTCTTTTATAGATTAATCTGGTGACTTAGGTAAGGAAATGAAAGGTTAATTACACTGCAGCGTTGTTTTAGAACATCTCTTCCTCTACCTGTTGTACTGTTCAGTCATCTTACACATAATACCATTTTTCATAAATCTATCAACAGTCATATATACTACGCTTCTGTATTACTTAGCAGAAAATGATTTTAAATAGCTTTTTCATTTGTTCAATGGCATACACTTTCTTGATATGTATTTAGTGCTTGTGTCTCTGTTTCCTAGCTACAAAACAGGGTGGATAAGACCTCTTTTCCCCCTCCTTCCTGTGTCTCATCTGTCTATACAGTTTGCCCATGGCAAGAAGAGTTTCCTTTGTTCTGTGAGTGAAACCTAAAAACCTAGAAACATCCTTTCTTGATATTTCTAGGCACCTGCCACTTCTCTGAAAGCATGTGCAGTCTCCAAGTTATTACTTAGAAGAGAGCTTTCTCTATCACCCATGCTTTAACTTCACATTTGGCATTTAAAAAGAATTTTCTTCTCCCTCGTGTTTCCCCAAACACTTTTTCTGTGTTCAGCTGTTGTAACACAGCTTTATCGAGTGCTAAATCAAATATAAGGTCTGTATTTTTTTATCTGTGTTAGTAAACTAGTAGTCAGGTCCTTCACATACCATACTGCAACTTTCTGTCACTTGTTCTTGGGGTTTGGGGCCTTCAGCTGGAGGTGGCAGTGACATTTTTCTTAGATGAATAAAAGGGTAAGACCACAAAAAAGTTAAAATGTAAAAAGGCTTCTTACTTATACTCTGTTTGACATGAGGTTCATGAAAGGTGAGAATAAAGCACATTAATTAGTGGCTAATAAGTAAACCACTGACTTGATAGATAGGAACTCTGAGACTTCATCAAACTACCCTCACCAAGTCTCTTACAAAGGGACTAATTTACAGGGCTGTAGACAGTAACAAAGTATTTCTGTAATTACTGTTGAAAAAAGTCCCATGTTCTTTGTTGCTGTCACTGCAAGTAGTAATTCATAATCTTTTAGGAAGACTTGTTTTTGTTTTGTTTATTCACAGTAAAGTTTTTTGCTCTGTGATGACATGACATGTGTGGTCCTTTTCTACTGTCAGCAATTAAGGGGTGGTCTCAACTGAGCAAAAAGGCTTTGTGACACCGGGAACATTTTTCTGACATGCTCCATGTGAGCCATGGGCTTGGTTACACACTGAACGGGTGAAAAAAATGTGACTTTTGTTAGAATGACTGGCAAGCAGCAGAAGCAGTTTAACCTAAATCCTTTTGTAGATAGTGGAAAGTGATAAGCCTAGATATGACACCAGCACATTCAACATGCTGTGTGATCTGGGACTCTGTTGCTTGTATCACTGTGTGAATGTGTGTACAGTGTAAACATTTTATGAAGTGCAGTTTCTGATCCATCGGTCTGTCTGGGCAAGAATGTCCCTTGATACTAAAAAGAACAGCAATCAGGACAGAATTGGTCAATGCGGCATGTCTAATGGTAGGAAGATATTTGAAAGACTCACTACAGACACAATAGGCTCTCTAAATAGCCTCTTTGCACCCGGAGTCTTATTGCAAACAGGTTCATTAAGGAGAGACGTTCTGACACACAGCATCACAGTAATGAAAGTAGCTCTGTTTTTCTAATATTGTGTCTTGCCACTTCAGTTATGCTGCTGGTACAAGATTTCCCTTGTGTTGTTGTATATTTCTCTAGAAAAAGAATCACTCTTCATAGAATATACAATTATTTTGTACAGGAATATATAACTCATACCTAAGAATCTGTCCTTCCTGTTTATGTGCACTTGTGCAAAAATAATTGGCAATCACATCTTCAAAACTAAAAATGCTTTAACCTTTGATTTGAAAGACTTATATATGTTAAAATGGTTATAACACACACACACAAAAAATATATGTACAGTTGCAATATACTTCCATGAATATATAAAATCAGATAAAATAATGTTCATGACCACTTATAAAATGAATATTAGTAAACTTTTTTTCCCATGAGGTACCATGGTTTGTTTTGCTTCTTTCCTTTAGGCACTGAAGTATAAGTTCATAGTGAGGAAAATCAAAAGGTTATAGTTTATCCTACTTTACATATAACTGGTGTGTGTCTTAAAGTGCTGGATTGGCTTAATGTATACTTTGAACATTATGACCATGGGGGGAAAAAAAGGTAATATTGGTTTAAAAGTGGATATGGAAAATTTAATGTGCTCAAGTGGGAACAATGGCATATTAAAAAAAAAAAAAATTCATGACACAGATCTAATAATTCACTTGCCCCTGTAGGAATGGGGTATCGGCTCTGATGCTTCTTGGTAGTTTATTTTTATATACGCTCCTGGTCCCTGCTGTATATCCTTCGTATGGGTTCCAGAGAAAAGAGAGAAAATAACCTATAGGGAAATCAGCTTAGAAACCTTTCATTAAATACATTGTGTTTCATATCATGTCGTTCACAAAATCTCCAAGAAAGATAGAAAGTGTTATCAGACTGCATGTGTAAAATACTATATTTGAATACTATAATTTGCTGTAAGATTAAGGACCAAGGGTATAGACATATTCGTTATTTCATTATTCACTTATGCTTGATGGATAATGCTTCAGGGGTTCTTTTCAGTTTTCTTGCCTAGTACAGATATGCAGTTTTAACTTTTTATTTGATGCTGCAGAAAACATTCCTGTTCCCCTAAGCTTTTCTGTCCTTCTTATTTGCTTTTTAGTTGTGTGATTATTATACTTTTGGAGGGGGTATTATATCACTTTAAATTTTGTTTCACAGCTTATGCATTGGTTTACACATAGCTAAATTTTACTATATAAAAGAAATTTAAAATTGCTTTTCTTTGGCAGAAATAGAGATACGGGCTATTTGTGGTCATAATTATTTGTTTTGTCTCAAGGTAAAAAAAAAAAGTAAAAGAGATGCACCAACTTACATGGGAGATATTTGATCCTCTACTGTATTAATACCACTGAATTCTATTTAACCAGGTGTTTGTCATCATCTCAGTTACCAAAAAAAAAAAAAAAAAAGTTGTTTTATTAGTCTGTATTGAAAAACAAGGTTGTCAGAGTATGTTTTGTAGAACATCAAAAATTTGTCACAGTTTCTTTTACTGTTCATGAAGCATAGCTTCATAAAGCAAACTTTGGCTTGTGAATTCCTTCTGCACATAAAAGAAGTTCATTGAACTTAATTTGCTGAATACATTACAGTTTTTTTGTTACGTATTAATACATGTTAAATTGTGCATTTTCTGACATGAATATAATGGATGCAGAAATTTAGCTTCATTTGCACAAAAGGTGATGCTTGTACTACTGTTGTAGTTTGTGGAGGGCCTAAAATGGCTTAGTGTTGTGGTGGTGTTACTAACAAGAAGCCTCATACTGTCCCCCTATTTTTCTTACTGCTTTTCCCTCTCTGCTTATTATATATAAGTAGATTTCTCTTCTTATTTTGCTTAATTTACTATTCATCAGTGTCTCTCATACATAAAGAGTGGCACAAACTACAGCATATTGTCATTCTAAACATCACATGTTCAAACTCCACCTAATTCATACAGAAAAGGTGCCTTATATCCTCTCTGGCTGAGTGGTATTTTCTACCATGTAAGTTAGGATTTTTTAGCAGTACAGTGTTGTTTGAGCTCCTCTGTGTTTTCTTCATTATGTAGTGCTACAGGAAAGCAAAAAAAGAAAAAAAGATGCACCAACTTACATGGGAGATATTTGATCCTCTACTGTATTAATACCACTGAATTCTGTTTAACCAGGTGTTTGTCATCATCTCAGTTACCAAGTCATTTCCATTACTCCTCTTTTTAATCAACTATATTGTTTAATTAGGGTTCAGGTATTAGCACATTTGTAGCACTCTATGAGTTGGAAGGACATGGAATCTTTTTCTTCTTCCCCCCCCCCCCCCCCCCCCCCCCCCCCCCCCCCCCCCCCCCCCCCCCGCCCCCTCCCCACCCCCCACCCCGTGGGTTTCTTTGGTCTTTCATTGTATGAGGAAGGTAGTCTCCAAGAAGCCAGCATTGCATATTGTGTTTAGTAAAGTGAGACTCAGACAGGTCTGGTTTCTTTTACTTATATGTTTGTTAGCCATCTTCCAGGGTTTCTTTGTGCAGAATGCACACGCTTTTTCCTGCAGACATCAACTGTCCATAGTAATGGATGCCTGCTAAAACAACCAGGGGAGTTCTAAAACAGGTAATTGGATTGCTCAAACTTTATCTTTATATTTAGTCCAATATTCCTTTGAGAAAATATGAAGAGGGAGCTACCTTGAGGTACAGTTGACTCTTAAGTGCTAATAAACTGACAAATGCTGTGTTGTGTGATATAGGTAGCTTAAATATTTGAGTTTTAAATATATTGTGTTTCTTGTCCCAAAGCTGTGTTATTCAAATCAACAGGTCATTCGTATGGAGGGCTGACCAGATGTACATAGATAAAAAGGATCTGTGTGGGTATTTGGAGGCAGCAAGATGGAATTATAAAGTCATGGAATGGTTGAGGTTGGTGGGGACCTCTGGAAGTGATTTTGCCCAACCTCCCTCCTCACACAGGGTCCCTTGTATTACCAGTGTCCTAAACATCATGGTCACTGCAGACAAGGCTGCCTGCAACCTTTTTCACATCTCCCTGTTGTGTTGCCTTTCCTTATTTGTGATTATAAGGTTCAGCACAACACCTTTCTATGTTGGCTCCTCAACCACTTGGGTCAGAAAGTTTTCATCAGTGCTCCCCAGAAGCCTCCTGAATTGCTTATACAATGATATTTTGTTCCTCCAGCAGTTATCTGGGAAATTTCGCTTGCATGAGGACCAGGGTTTATGACTGTGATGCTCTTTGTTCCTCCTGAAGGCAGCCTGAGATGGACATCCACTACAATATCCCCTCTATTTTCTGCTCCAGGTAGCTGGCCAAGCACCTTTCAGCATGAGCTGGCAGCCTGTCAGATTACGTAAAGTGTGTGCCTTTCCTTTGCAGCACACTAGCAGTCTATTTAAGAGTTAATTTAATGCCAGTGTTTTATCATGCACTTGTTGCTTTCAGACAAGTCACAGGAAGGCAGAAGGCTCTTTGCACCTGAGATAGCAACAGCGATATTTTAATTTGTTTATTGCTGCTGTTTTAGATTGTTTTTTTCAATATCAGAAAAGGCAGCTGTGTGGGCTTCTAATCCTTGTATAAAAGTCACTTTATGTGCTTTCTAAGTGGAATTGACAACAGATAATGACAGCGAAGTAGTAGCTAGTGGAGATTATGTAGGCAGCTTTTCTTTTCTCACATTACTACCGTTCTACTTCTCTCTACTCCTATTTCCTGTCTTCCTTTCTTTCCATTCCACCCTCTTCCATCACCCATCCTTCCTCTCTTTCTTATCTCTCTTCCAGCTCTCTTTTCCTCCTCTCCTCTTCATAGAATTACAAAATTACAGTCTGCCTGAGTTTGGAAGGAATTAATCTCTGAAAGTGTTTTGGTATAATGCACCCCTACAGCCAGTTGCCCATGACCATATCCAGATGGCTTTTGATTATCTTCATCCTTTAAGATAACACCAGAGCCTCCCTGGGCAACCTGTGCCAGTGCTCAGTCACTCCCACAGGGAAGGGATTAATTCCTGATGTTCAGAAGTGCCATGTTTCAGTTTGTGCCCATCACCTTCAGTCCTGTAACTAGGGACTAGTGAAAAGAGTCAAGCTCCATCTTCGCTGTACCTTCATGTCAGCTGCAGATGCATTCCTGAGATCGCTTCTGAGCCTTTTCAACTCTAGTCTGAACATTGCCACTTCTTTCAGCCCTTCCTCATAGCAGAGATGCTGCAGTCCCTTAACTATTTTACTGGCCCATGCATTTCTCCCTAGTACCATGAAGCTCAGACCTGGCCTCTGGATTCAGCAGGGCTGAGTAGAGGGAAGGTATCACTCCTGTCTGCTGGCAGAGCTTTATCTAATGCAGTCCACTGTTATCCTTCTTTGCCACAAGTCACATTTCTAGCCAATGTTAAAGTTTGTTTCCAGCAGGACCCTGCAGATCATTTCCTGCAAAGCTGTTCCCAACAAGTTGTTCCCTAGCACGCATTTGCAGGTGGTTGTTCCTCCCCAAGTGCAGGACTTTGTACTTCCTGGTTTTGAACTTTTTTAGGTCCCTGTCAGCCCTTTACTCCAGCTTGCTGCATTCGTGCTGGATGGCAGCCCACCTCTGCATATCAGCTGCTCCTTCTACTTCTGTGTAATCTGCAAGCTTGCTGAGGGTACCCTCTCTCTGCCTCATCAGCTAGATGATTAATTAAAACATTAAACAGGATTGAACACAGTATTGACTGGTGCAATATGCTGCTACTGTTACCTTTCTTTCAATCCCACATTTTCTTCCCCTACATGTCCCTTCCCAATTTCTCTCATTTTCTTATACCCTTTCTCCCCTGCCTCACACTCTCCCATTTCTTCTCCTCTTCCCCTTCTCTTCCCCTTTTCCCCACTTGATTTCCATCTGGTCCTAAGTTGTGAGGTCTTTGATAACACATAGTGTTCATGCCGTGACTCATACTGCTCACATCTTTGATTCAGGATTCTTGACTTAGGCGCTACTGTGTTACAACAATCATCAGACCATCAGTGTGAACGTCTGCTTTACATATGCTGCCTTACAGCCTGATTTAGAGAAGCCAGGGGTTTAGCTTTCTAGGCTGGGAGCAAACTTTTAATGAAATATTCAAGAATTCTCTGTATTGGCATTTTTCCAAATAGTTTTACATTTTCTTTTCCCAGCACCTTTGTTTCCTTCCATTCCTTAGTATTACCAATGGTAGTCAAGACATCCTGAAAATGTTTGTGTAAAAATGGGAATGGGTTAATGATTGACCACTGGAGCAATCAACTAAGTAGTTACTCTTTAAAAAATCCTTTATTTGACACAGTATGGACTGGTGCAGCACTAACACCAGGATATTTGTTAAATTATACTGGAAAAATCAGGGCAAGAGGGGCATCCTTTCCCAGTTTTCCCTTTTGTTTCTCTGTTTTGGAGACACAAGTAAGACTTTAATATATTTATGTTTGTGTGTTTCCAAGTATGAAAAGACATTGTTGTACTTTTACATCGTGTACTTTAGAGGTTCTGCCCCAAGGTGGTACTAATAAATACTGCTATAACATAGTTGTAAGGGATCTTTTTTAACATGGTCTTCCCATCCTCTCTTATGCTGATGGTGTGGTGTCAGAACAGGACTTTAAAGCTGTATAAATTAAATCATATTTTCACAGTATCTTACAAAACTTGGGGATGGTCCTGTCTGTGATTAAGATTAGAAGACTCTTCTGGTTTTTGAAATAAACTTAAGCTCTTCAGCAGGTGCAAGAACGCTCAGTGCTCCAAGGGGAAGTTTATGAAAAGTTGAAAGAAATTAATGTCAAATAAAAGGATTATTGATTAGTAGTTACATAGTTAAATATGATATATTGCTCAAGAAAAAAACTCTACATTAAAAGAATGTTAAATTTATGATGAAAAATATTAAACCAAAAAAATTCCACAGAGAGTGGAATATAAAATTGTTTGCATCTCTTTCTATTGTTTAATTGTAATAACTCACACTACAAAATTAGTTAAAAATATCGCCTATTGAGACAAGGTACTAGGATTCTTCAGGGTGTATTCTCCCCTTGGTTTGCTGAGATTTTGTTGCTCAGTATCATTAAATATGTTAAATAGAAAATCTGGGCCCCTTCAACTATGAATATTTCTCTTATGTTTTCCATTAGATTGTGCCTAGTTTTTTAAGTTTTTTTCCTCTGAGATAAAATTCTTCAAGTTTCCATAAACAAATAATGATGCTTTGAACAGTGTTATCAGAAAAGGATATAAGGAAATTATCTACTAGAAAGTAGAAACAGTCAAATATACAATATATATATATGTGTGTGACTGGAACCTTAGTTCTAAGTTCAGCTGTAATTGACACTGATTGGTCTTATCAGTTGAAAGTGAAGAACACCAAAATCATCACTTGCCTTCGACAACCTAAATAGTCGCTTAAGTTTAGTATTTGTCCATGTGGATCAGTGATAACAGGTAACATTGTTCATACCTTCACTTTCAATACTTGTCAGGTGGACACTGCTCTGCTGCATTGTCTGCTGACAAGTTGTGTTCAACAGGAATGTGTTTTAGGTTGGAAGCTTGCAGCTATGCACAGTAAGCTGCATAAAAAGCACTGTCCCTTTCTGCAGCCCAGAAGACAGCTCATGCCAATCACATTCTGAAGCACCTAAAAGTTGATATTTTTAACTGTTAAATGTATTGATTCCTTTTGAAATACATATACTTAATTCTGGTAAAAAAAGTGAATGTAAATAGGGTAAAGAAGTTCTTTTGACTACCTAATAGAAGCATCTGCTGTTAAGATTGGGGGTAAAGGACTCATCTTCTCCAATGAGAATTTGCAACTTTTGAATTTTTTTTCCCTCTGGCTCTGTCTAAAACAAAGAAGAAAGGAAAGTGATAATTCCTTTGGAAAGCCACATTTCACAACCATCTGTTAGGTGATAATACATGTGTTCTCAGAGAATTAGCATGGTTGAATCCCATTGAGTGGAATGGCACAGCTATAAGCTCAATGAAGCCTTGCTATAAAAAGTGACAGTCCTTTGAAATGTAAGCAGTGTGATACTGTTTGTTCAGTTTATTTTAAATGGAGTTTCTTTACTGTAATTTACCATCAGAATGCCTTTCAATAACTCAGTATTACAGAGAAATATGTTTATTTATGAGAAATTCCTTAGCTTTTGCAGAGAGGTGGTTTTGAAGGCCAGAGTAATTTTTAGTCTACTGGAAATGAGGCCTCATAGTGACAGAAGAGTGTATGACATGGCTGTAATAAATCTGCAAATTGTGAAGCAGAGCACAAATGTTTATAATTAGAGTATGAGTATATATTGAAAATTGTTGTCTGTGTGTTAGTCCAAATTCAAGAAACTGAATAATCTGAACACAGACAATGTTTCATGGCAAAAGCAGGTGTTCTGCTCTGTCTTTCAAGTGTGGCTAATGAAGCTTTCAAGGTTTAAAGATGGATAAAATACGTGTGGCCAGAACAGATTTGGGGTTAAGTTAGTATGTATGTATGACAGAAATATTTATTATTTGCAAAGGTAGCAGGGATCATGGTAACAGCATGGTGATCTGCCATGACCCATGTCAGTGCTTTTTGTCAGAGCAGGGAGCAGGTTATGCCTAAGTATTAGCATTAGTAAAGCATAGAAGAGCAGTCAGGAGGATTTTGTGTTTAGTGGTCAGGACTTGAGACTTTCTCTCTGAAAGAGAATAAGTAGGGAAAAATGGGACTAAGGCAGAAGAGGATGGGGAAAGAGAGAGAGAAGGTCAGGGAATAAAGAATCTGAGACACTCTCCTTATAACTAACTTCACTGCTATAGATCTGAATCTGTGATTTTCCCACAGCTGGAGGAATCCATTTGTTTCCATGACGTTTCTGCCATCTCTTTTCCTAGTCTTACCTAGAAAGTAGTGGAAAAATCACTTTTCTCAGTGTGTTGGAACAGCTTTAAGAGTTTTCTGATCATCATCTGTCTCCTGGTAAGCACTTAAATACTGGAAGCTTGATGAATGTTGCATTTGTGTATTTGGTACTGTTGAGTTTTTTAAGCAAGAAAGTAGAGTTTGGATATGACTGTCAACTACTCAGATACAACCTTGCTAGAAAACTTTTAACTTGTTATAGAATGGGTGTCTTTGCTTCACTTGTACTGCCAGATCAGTATTACTTTAGATGAGATATATTTTCTCTGCATTCCTGCAACTGGCCTTTGAGGCACAAGTGGTGGCATCACCAAGGCAGGCAGAAAAGTAGGGAGCAATGGCAAAATTTAATTGGAGAACTGGCAGTTAACTAAATCTGCTTTAGGAATCTTACAAACTGCTGTATGATGTATGTACTTAATTTTATTTCCTCTTACTTCAGTTGAAGGAAATTTGAGACTTTGTTAGACAACAGACTGTTTTCTGAGGTCACAGATTAAAACTGGCAGTTGCAAAACAAACCCAATTGCAGGGATGTTTTAGGTAAAATAATAAATCATTAGGTGTACAGAGGATTTTATTAGTGATTTGAGACAGATATAGCACTGCAACTGTAAAAAAAAATGTTCTAATGTGTTAAAATTTTCCCACAAAAGCCTTATAACTAGAAAAGTATCTGAATAATCTTACACCTGCATAATAAGGGATTGAATAGCTGTGCATATATGTGGGGATAAGGTTTTTGCACTTTTTTTAAAAATTGGGAGTGTTTTTTCTGTCGGTACTTAGGCAAAAAACACAACCATTTGCCTGACTGTCCATTTTCATGTACTTTGTGAATGTATATCCAAACTTGTGTACATTGCTCCCACAGCTTTACCCTCAATGTACATAGTTCTATTTTCAATGGAAAAAACAAATGTTTAGAGGCTAAGAGTTCATAGTGTAGTAACCGAATATAAAATTGACTTAGTTCTCTGAGAATAATTAGAGGAACATTCTGTGCTATGTCTTTGTTTTCTATAAGCAAAAATAAAATCTGCAAGCCCATTGGAGTTTTAAATATTATATAAATGTCATACATAATCATAACAAATATGCAAAATGTTTTCAAACATTTGTATTGTATGGAAGCAATTACTGGCACCAACTGTATCACACACCCCTTTGATGGGCTAAAGCCAAAAGAAATGAAGGTCTCTAAACAAAATTACTTTGTGTAGGCGGGAAGAGAGTGAGTTTTAACTTTATTGTGGAGAAATACAGAGTCATATTTTAATGCAAATCACTGTAATACTCTGTAACACAAATGAATACTAAAAAAAAATACTCCATGTTAGGCCTCTCTTACTTTTTTTATTCTGTTACTTGTCTTTCTTGTCATTCTCTTGTCAAAAGACTTGCAAAGTAGACTAGCATCTTCATAGTAGAAATCTTTAAGCTATGAAGGGTATAAATACAAATCTAGCAGGAAGTTACTTCTCCATTTGTTTTGCAGCCAACTCTGATTGTGGAGATAGTATATTGTGTTTTTTCTCAGCATACTAATTTTACTTTTAATAAACCAGCACTGCCTCTCATGCTTCAATTTCATATCTGGACGTTGTGATTGCTCTGCCAGGTGTACCAGTGATGCATTTGCAATTGGGGGTGTTCAGGGCAGCCTTCTGAGTTCTTCCTTCTGACATCAGGGAAACTGTACTTGGTTTGTACACATGAAATGGAAACAAGTACTCCAAGTTGTCTACTTCAAATGGATGCTTAGTTTCATTTGGAGAAATACCTTCTCATGTGTTACTGACATTCACATTCCTTACATAGCTCCTTTCTCCAAACTTAGGCTCTTGCTGATCTTTGTGAACTTCTAATGCTTGCTGTCTTAGGAGCATTCATGGAGAAGCCTGAATGCCTTGTGAACATAAATTATTTCCCCTTCTTCCATGTCAGCTGGTCTAATGAAGGACATAGCATTTTTTTGACAATTTTGTTTTTCTGTCTTTTCAAACAACAAGCCTGTCTCTCCTCCTGTCTTGGCCTCTTAATTGTTGGCAGCTGTGCTACCTTACTGCACACAGAACAAAAGCCTCAGGAGTCAAACTCAGAATATTTTACCAGCTCCTTCATAAAACTGCAACATCACTTCTCTGAGGAAATACTTTTTCAGGATCTTTCCTGCTGTGACTTGTCATAGTAAAATACTGACAGTTGGGATTTCCCCTGAAAAGACGTAGCTGTGGTGTTTTTGCTTTCATGCACATGCTCTTGAGTCTTTAGGCTGCCTCTTGTGTGATCGTGTGTGTGGTATGTTCTGCATGAAGCAATGTACCAGGTGAAATCTGAATAAGGGACTTCATAGTTAAAGCTCAAATAAGTTAGATTTTGCTCCTAATGTTTCCTGTCACAGTGGAAGTCATGTAACAAATCTTGATATTACACTCATGATTTATTAAAATCAACAATTAGGAATTCACAAGCAAAGTATGCTTTGACCCATAGCTTGGTAGAGCAGCATCTTTCAATGCTGCTACTGCAGGCAGAAGACCTTTTTGAAGAAGATGCAGTAGCAGTGGGTGACATTGTATGTCTGATACATAAATAAGCATTATGGTTAGAAACTTTTGGATAAAATAGTTTTGGGACTATGGATTATGCATCAGAGTACAAACTAGAAAGCTGAAAGGAGAGTAGACACATAGATGAATACTTCCGTTAGGGCATGGGCTGCACAGAAGAGATTGGGATCAGATTTTTTTTACACTATTTTTATGTGTATGGGCATTAGGAAAGTATCTGTGGAATTAATGTTGTAGTGAAGACTACACTTTTGTGATTTTTATGATCATCAGAATCCCTGTAAGCCTGTAATTTAGTTACCCATCTCAAATTTTCAGAAAGTATATAGAGCAGTATGGATAAAACAAAGAGTACAAACCCTTGTTCTGCCCCCTCAAAATTCGTTCTAAGCTTCAGGGTGAATTCCAGCTAATCAAAAAAAAAAAAAAAAATTGGCTGGAAAAGAGATATTTTAACTCATGTGTGTGTCTGTTAACAGTCAACGATGCTGTGTGGGTGTATGTGCATATACACATATATTTTGATACATGCGCACACAAGAGGACTCACAGGCACACGGGTTGGGCACATACTGGAGTAATGCCGCTGATTTTTTTTTTTTTTTATTTGGTGTGACAAACTATCTGTGCTTTCTATAGGGTAAAATACTAAGTAGTTATTTAATTATTCTTAAAGTAATAGTTGCTACTTGAACAATTAATTTTCATGTAAGCAATTTTTTGATGTAAGTATTTTCTGTATCTGTGTTAGCTGAAGCATAATTCTGACTTTCTATACGGTTTAAAGACATCCTCAGAAGTTACTTATAATTTTGGTTTTCTGATTTAGGACCTGTCAATCTCTGATTACTCTAACTGTTCACCGCTGCGACAGAAGTCAGTTGGAACAACAAATCAGTGCCTACGAGTGTTCAATTAGGCTCCCCAAAACTGAATCCCTGTAGGAGACACTGTGTATTTTTCTCTATGAAAAGGTTGTATGAAATGCTATTAAATTGGCCTGGATTAGAAGACAAAAATGTTTATTTCTTGGTTTCTTAATCTACTAGAAAAGGTACCTCTCTGAAATATTTTTTTGTAGCTTCCATGCATACCCATAATGTTCAGGCGTGTTCTCACTGTCTACAAACCATTTTAATTGCGTGCAGTTTCATGATCGTGTTATGGCAAGTGTGGTTGGATTTGGAGTGTTAGTGTGGCTTTTCTTCCATGCTCACATAAGAGGGAGTGCCCATGGCAACTTTGTGAATGAAGAAGAAATTTGCTAGTTAAACAGTTTTCCTTCCTATATGATTCATCAATTCTGTTTTATTTTTTCTTTTTTTTTTTCTGAGGTAGAAGGGCACTAGGGTAGTTGTATGTACAGTAATTATTGGGGTTCAATTAATTTAATAATACTACACATCAGCATACAAAATCTTAGTTATTTTTCTGCTTGTCCTTGGATTAAAGTAAAATCTGGACCAGATTACAATTAAAAATGAAGTAACTGTAAGAGTATGTCTAAGAGTCAGCTAATTTAGATCTTAATGTTAATATCATGATTGTCTTTAATTTTCGTAAAGACAGGAAGTGTATGTATTGTCAACAGAATTTTTTTGGCTTTGCAAAATTTTTCTTGTTTTCTTATGGGAGAAACTTTTACAAATACTAATGAAAAGCAGTTTTATTGATTTTTTTTTTTTCTGAAAGAATAGATTTTTATGTCCAAGGTAAATTTTACAGCAGCCATGACCACCTGTACTGAATTTTGTAAGTTCAGTTATTAGGGTGAATTGCAATGCTATCTTTGTTAAGCTTTTGTTGCTTCTATTTTATAATTCAGTCCTTAGCAGCTTTCCTCTAACTGTAAAATTCACTTCATTCAGCCAAAAAAAAAAAAAAAAAAAAAAAAAAAAAAAAAAAAAAAAAAAAAAAAAAAAAAGACAAGGAAAGGTAGAGAAAATGTTCATAATTGAAAGTTTTATAAATGGATTTTATAAAGATGCATATGTATATTTAAAAAGCATGACCAAATGATGACTTTGACAAAGATTTAACAAACCAGGAGTGTGAAGTGTTCTGTAGGCTAACAGTTTTAATGGGTTTATCTTAGACAGTTCTTCAGTTGTGAAAGTGTCAGTTAATAATTTACCCATCCCAAGACACTGTGGAAGCAATCACACTCTGGAGCAAGGTACTCCTGGGCCTGTCGTGGTGCTGCAGCTCATCTTGACTCTAGAAATGCGCCATTGGATGTGACATCAGCCCTGTGTCTGCACTTTGACAAATGAAGTCTTGTAAGAGCTAAATAAGGTATGGGAAGTTGTGGAAGAGCAAATAGCTCTTCAGCTGATTCCTGCAGTAATGGATTACTGTAAATGTCCATCTGCTGCACATCAGAGGGAACACAGGCAAAAATGAAAGTATTTGGGGCTTTTTGGTACCGTGCTTTGGGATGGGGTTTCTGCTGTTTTTTGTTGTTGGGGGCTGATTTTTGTGTGTTGGTTTTTTCCCCCCTGAAAAGCCCCCAAACCTTCCTCCCTACCACCAAAACCCAACCAGAACCTCCCAAACCAAAAAATAATAAAAAATCAATCCCCAACTCCTAACCCCCCCAAAACCAACCAAAAAAAACCCCTAAAAAAAAAAAAAAAAAAAAAAAAAAAAAAAAAAAACCAAAAAAAAAACCACCAAAAACCCAACTGAAACAAAATCCAACACAGAAAATATTTCTGAAGTGCAGGGGAACAGTTAGCAACATTTGTGTGGTATTTGGAAAGTAAATTTTCTGCTTTGATGATATATTGCAAGAGTCAGAGTTTTCTACCAGAAATGTGAATGTTTAGCATAAAAAAGCTCTGAAATACAGTACATTTACCATCACCCTTTACCATGCAATTTGTTCAGATGCAGTTGTTAACATGAAATTGCAATAGATTAGGCAGTATTTATGTGAATTTTATTCTAGCATTTACTCATTGAATTATCCTGTACTACCAGGATGGTAAGTTTTGTAATTTGTTTTCTTCTATATGAAGAATGCTTCTCCACAAATATTCACTTTTGCATGCATATTTTTTTTTATTAGACATTATGCCATTCTAAAGATTTACAGTTATTTAATAGTGATTTATTACAGTAATTTATCCCGCCAGCTGTGGCACACTTTTACTGGAATTTGTAAATCAAATGTGTATTGAAATTCACTAGAAACATGCATTTCAGATTCTAATGAAATGTGCTTCAAAATTGTTTCTAGAAGTGGGCATCTATATGAATGAACTGCAATTTTCAGTTTCTATTGTTGCATATAACTTTTCCTCCACCTGTTTTATTTACTTACCAGTCTTGGATGTTTTACATACTACAGGATTAGTGAATCTTGATGCTGCTGTGTGGAACAAACAGCAATAAAACTGTAGTCATTGACTTGGTCTTCTAAGGCATCAATATCAAGTCATGCACCTGATCTACAGTGATCAACTTGCATTAAGGATTAGAAAGAAAACCTGAGAGCAATTTCAGTGTACTTTTAATTACTGTTTTTGTGTTGGGATAGAAATTGTATGTCTTGAATTTAGTGAATCTTAAGAGACAGTGAGTGAAATTACTATTTGAGGTGACAGAAAAATGTGTGCATGCTTGGGGTGTGGGTATAGAAGGAAGAGAGCATCAGTGAGTTTACAATATTTTGTAGAGCATTAACAATATATTTACAAGAGTATTGTTGCATTTTCAGTTTAACTATAAACTCTACATTTAGTTCATTTTAAAGCTCTGGTGAAGCATCATGCCGGTAACTCTCATTTCAGTTTGTTTTCTGATACCTGCTATTCTTGGCTCTTTGTGAGCTCTGGGTGTGAAGCACTTTTTAAAATTCCAGCTCTATGTATCAGTTTCCCAATAGTAAAAATCAGGATAAGATAATTCCTTTCTTCTATCTGTTGTTTCTTTTGATTATTCAGGCCATAAACCTTTCTAGACAGGAATTCTCCTTTCCTTTTGCTTGTACAGCCCTCAGCACAGCTGGAGCAGAGAGATGGGATCAGCCTGGTTTTAAGTCTCTTAGATTTTGCTTTAATACATATAGGATGTAGCTAACAGCAATGAAGCCATCTCTCAGTTCTTGTGTAAGTACCCTGAGAGAAACTGCCTACAAGTGAAAATTCAAAATATCTCAGCTTCTCAGAGAGGCTTTTTTTTTTGAGTTCAGTTCTGAACTAAAAAAAAGCTTCTGTTGCTTCATACCTTCTGAAAATCAGCTGCTCTTCATTTGTATACAATTATAGGATTCCAGCTTGCCAGACAAGCATGCTTTCTTCCTTATCAAAGATCGGAAATAAACTTTGAATGAATTTGATAAAACATGTTAGGATACTGAAAGATTGGTTTTTAATTTTTTTGAAAGTAAGATTGTCATGACAGGTTTCAAAAAAAAAAGAGAGGATGGGAAGTGTAACTTTTCTAAATGAGTAGCCAAAGATTTTAATTACTGTCTTTGAAGTCATGAATGCATTATAAAAACACATAAGCAAAAAGACAATTTAAGTGCATTCACCAAAAAGTAATTCAGTATAAAAATAATGGTAAGTTGAGAAACATTTAGAAATTTATTCCTGTTTCCTGTATGGGGATAACTTCAGTAGTGTGGTTGCGGGAGCATTCCCAGTAATATCAGAGCTGAGAGTTCAAGGGTAATTTCTTCAATAATTTTAAAAAGAGATTAATTTATTTTTTAAAGGACTCTGCATTATTTTTTTTATGCTTTCTAGGTATTCTTTTTGCATCAATTTCTCTTGCGCAGTTCTTTAAATGAAGCATATGGCACTATATAGTCTTCCATGTGTTTACGTTAATGCTTATCCTGTATTCCTTTTGAAAAGTGACCTGCAAAGCAAATAAACCGGCTTGCGGTCTGATTTTGCTTGGCTTAGCGGTTTTTATTTTTTCTCAAGTCTTGTTGTATTAATGTTGTATGTGAGAAGGGAATAAAAATAGGGAAAGTTTTCATTGTTCAAATTTCTACATTGCTTTACTCTTTTAGTCTCTTTGATTTTAAACTCACTTTTTCTACTTTGGAAGGCTCAAGCCTAGAAGATCATCTCTCTAGAACAGAGAGAAAAGGCAATTTTTTGTATTTTTAAGTCAGGTTTTCTCCCTTCATCCAAGTCTGCTCCTAAGACAAACTTCATCTTTTAAGCAAAACAGGACATACCTTCCTTTCTTGCAGTTTTACTTAAGATGGTATTCTGTTTTTCATCTAAGACTCCTTGCTAGAGTGACAAGAGAATATCATCCCACCTACAAAAATCCTTCCTTTTCCTAAAATGAAACTATGTTGAATTTTGGATTCATTTGGGTTTTTTATGATTGACTTTTGATATGTTCACATGAAGTCCTGGAAGTGAGCTGGACAAAAGACAACTAATAGTTATAGTACTGTAACTATCCTGCGCTCTAATGGCTATCGCTCTAGTTCTGTTTTTAGCATACAACTAGCCAATAAAAACTACATTAGTCTTTATAGTAGGTTACTCATTTTGTTGCTCAGTATTTCTTTTACCAGTGGAAACCAAAAGAGTGACATTAATTTTGGGAAAAGGAGGGAGAAACTCTGGCATCTTAACTACTGGCATCCTGAGGGAGCTTGGTAGTTATCATTGATGCTCAGCCATTTCCTTTCCCTATGTCTTCCTTGTCCTTAGAGAATTAACATGACTGCAGATGAAGGCCAGCTCTGGGTGAACTTCCTTCACTTTGCATCGGCCAGCTCTGGGACAAAACTGTTGATGTTAGTGTCCTTCCTTCACATTTTCCAAATAACCACCTTATTTTGGGAAGTATCACTCCTTGCTGAGATGGAATCTTGCCTATGTTTCCAAGACATATTTGGCATAAAGCAGAAGAAGCTCTCTTGCAAAATTGGTGAATTTTTGATGGGACATTTATGTATTCTACAGGAATGTGCAAGCCCAGTTTTCAGATTAAAAGTGGTAAAAAAAGTAATTTAATCTCAGGTCATAAAATGTTTATATCCAAAAGATGAAGTTTCTGTTTGGTATACAACACAAGTAAAAGGCTGAAATACCCACATCCCAGGAAAAAAAAAAAAAAAAAAAAAAAAAAAAAAAAAAAAAAAAAAAAAAAAAAAAAAAAAAAAAAGATTAACGGGCATAGCCTTTTGTTTCAGGACCCATTAGCACAGAATGGGAAATCTTACAAAAATTCACATTGAAATAACTTGGAAGTACCTGTCTTTCCTTATCTGGTTTCAGAGATGTCTGAGGTTTGTCCTGCAAAGGACAATATAAGGTATTTTTAGGAAGGAGAAGGACGTATTATTTCTTCTCTATTGTATATGTAATAAAGTTAGAAACTATTGAAAAGTGGCACAGAGTTTTATTGTGAAGTGCTGGTTAGAACTGCCTTTTAGGTGCAGGCTAAACCGAAGAGGAGTGTTCTACAAACGATGGCTTTAGGAGCAGTGCTACTGTCTGGAAAACTCTGCACTCCCCCTTTCTCCCATCCTTTAACAACCACCCCCCAAAACCTCACACCTCAAATCCTTGGTAGTTCCATAACAGATGGACTTATAGATACTTCTTTGGTGCCAGCCCTGTAAGTCTGTTGCAATTACTGTAATAACAAAATCTAGTTTAGTCTTTGAATAGTGCTTTTAAGGTCCCTGTGGGTCAGCTTGTCCCAAGTAGGCTATATGAGAAAGCCAAGGCAGGAACTGTCCATCGTAATCTTCCTTTAGAGCATATTTGTCCCTTTTCCACAAACACTCCTATTCTCTCTTGAGTTAGGTGAATGGTGAAAAACTGAAAGCTTCAATTTCAGGTCTAGTTTATAAAGAAAACCAGTGTGGTTTATTTGTGGGTTGGGAGTAGGGGTTTGAATTGGCATAGACATGTGGGTGCTTTGGGGCTGGAGCACACACAGCTGTGGGTTCCAGATGCTTGCTATCCAGTATTAGTGTGGCTTGTCTGTGAAACCGTGGCATCCACAGTAGTATACAAAGGTCCACGCCGTGGACCCACTACTCTCAGCAAGAGAAATTTCAGTTTTTAAAGTTAGATTAAATTTAAAGACATACAGTTCAGAATAGAAAACATGAAATTCTGCTTATGAGTTTAAGAGAGATTCAGACACTACTATATGTGAAAATTTCAGACTCTTGATACAGAGCATTTTGTTGTTCTGCAGGTGAACCAAGGAAGAAACAAGTTGATTTGCCCCATAATGTCTTAAAATTATAGGAGCTCAACCTCCTGCATTGCTGGCATAACCAGTATGCAAATATTTTAGGAATATACTTACAGTGTTTATATGCAATTAGTGTCTCTTCATCTGCTATGGTAGGAGCACAGAGAACATCTTTTCTATGAGATGGAAAAAAGAAGCACATATGCTGATTTTCTAACAAATGTGCTGAACTTTTTCAGATATATTTGCCTTTAAGACTTACACAACTTTTAAGCAGCGAGCCAATTCATGTTTGTTTTGTCTGAAAATATGAATGAATTGCTAAAATTAGGAATATTTTTTCATTCTATATTGAAACAATTAAGAAATTCACCCAGATTATTGTCTTGTATATTAAATTTAACAGAATAAGAAGTATTTCTAGATCACTTTTTTATTGTAAATTCTTCCTCTGCAATTGTGTGATTTAATAAAGAAATGGTTTTGTATAGTATCTTTCACACAAATTTTATCTCCAAAACATTGTGCAGAGCTAATAAAGTTAAAAGGTTTTTTCCCTTTTTACTAGAAGTTAAGAGACCCAGACATGAGAACAGAGACATATTGTTTCCAGATGAAGGCTGAAAATAGATGGAGAATGAGGGAGAGAAATGAAGCACGGTGGTTCCAGATGGCAGGAATTGCAGAGGAGAAGATTCTTGCAGCCATGTTGACCAGAGTGTACCAAAGGAGACAAAACCAGTCTGATGCCAAGCAGAGGAAGCTGAAATATAGAGAAATGAAAGTAATAATGTAGGAAATTTGTCAAATGTTTTAAAAGAAACTAAGGGGTTTTTTTTCTTTTTTTTTCTTTTTTTTTTTTTTTAAACTGAGTGAAGACTTGGAATTGTTTGTGTGCAATAAGGATATTTCAGGTGAAAACATAATATGAAAACTGAATTTTACTGATGTTCTGTACTCAGGTGAGCAGAGTTTTTTGTTTGGTTAGTTGGTTTTGCTATGTTTTCAAATGAAATAGTAGCTTGTAAGTATTTAAAAGTTTATTGAGTCTTATTGCACTTCTGAGTAGCTTATAAATTATTTAATTGTCTGATGGATATGTGGCTACCTAACTATAGGGCATGAAATATGCTCTGTTCCTCTAATACACTAGAGAAGAGAGACCTGTTTATAAAGTATTTAGTATTGGTTTTATAATGCACTGTTGTCAACAGGAGATCACGGAGCTCAAAGATCAATCTCATTTTGGCCCACAGTATTAATGCTGCTTTATGAAACTCTGTGACAGGTCACTTAGACAACAGCTCTTAATGAAAGGACATTGTGCCAGTGTGTGGCCGTGTGACTGTCTGTTAGTAAGGCATACTTCAGTCGCTGCCAAGGCTGCAGATGAATCTTTTCGTCCAAGTCCCTGAGGTGACTTTGTGGCTGCTGCTACTGCTGGCCAGGTGATGGAGCTCATCATTTCCCCAGTTCTCCAGAGAAAAGTGAGACAGAGAATGCTGAGTTCTTGCTAATGCAGCTTTTTCTAATAGTCTAGAGAGATAGTAGGACACTGGGCAGTTCAGGAAATTCTGTGTACTGTGAATGAGCCAGTAATTAGAAAAAAATAGCTGCTCTTAATTCAGTCTTGCATTAGTGCATGTAGTGTCTTTTCAGCTATCTAATATTCAGCTGTTCTATATACTACCAACCCGTCTGCTCTCCTTTTTAGGCAATTTTAATTAATTATGACAGACTAATTTTTTAGACACCAAATAATTGGCACAATAGATTATACTATGGAGTAATTAGATCATAAACTTAGCCTACACTTAAGCCCTTTAGGCTGTTGTGGGATCTAAAACCTTGCTTGTTATAGACACATCCTTTTCTAAAAGGATGAGAATAATGAAATTAGCTACCAAAGAATAAATTGCTTTGTCCTGTACTATGCTAGCATCCAAGGGACAACTTCTACAGTTTTAGGATAATTTTCAGAAAATAAACTTTCAGAGTTTATTATTAAAACAATAAACCTTCCTTAAACTAGATTATCAATAGCTGAAGGATGCTTTAAAATAATAGTATACCTCTATAATAATATAGTGATAATCTGTGGAGGATGTAAACCTGTGTAAATGTGGGGTTTTTCAGACTGAGGTGTTTGAATTGTTTTTCTCAATGACTTACATAAATGAGGTTGATGTGTTGTTTGTTTAACCACTGCTGTGAGCTTGCTAATATTCCTGTTGAATCTTGAACTTAGGTTCCAGCAAATACAACTGGTTTTGAAATATTTTATTTTAAAGCTGAAATACAATTACTTTTGTGTTATACATCTTCCTATATTATATAGTATATCAGGTGTCCTCTGTCTGCTAATTCCTAGTAAATCAAAACAGAATGTCTAAATCCCACTATTATTTCAGTGGTGGGCTATATAGACATGTCAATAAATGCACAGTTTAAATCAAAGTCTTTTGTATCTACTGAGCTTTGAACTAGATTCTAATATCTTAACAGTGTTATCTATTACCTTTTTCTGTAAACAATTAAGTAATGAATTGATAGTTCCTTGTCAGAAGAAGACACTGAAAAACCCACTGATGTGACATGAAGAATGGATGTGACACTGCCACTGACAGAACAAGCTACCCTGTTTAGCTGACTGCAGATTAAGGAGTTTGCGTGAAATTTTTGCTGAACATGTGAAATTCTCCTGAGAAAAGCATAGACTTTTTTCGTTTAGTGTTTCATTCACATATATGTAGTGATTATTACTAGTTAAAAGCGATTCTCATGTGGAGAATACCTTTTAAACAGCAACTAATCACTTGCAAGATTTAATGGGCACATTCAACAAACTGTTATAACTTGGCAATACATTTGTTTTTATCAAGTTACTTGCTTTTCTAAGGATGCTTCTGCATCCTCCGTTTCACCTGCATTTGTAATTTTTTTATGTGTAGTTACTGAAATTATGATTCTTTGGTTCCCTCTTCACATGTACTCCTCTGTTGTTGAGAAGACAAATTAATATATTTGATACATCTCTCTTACAAAGTAGAGAAACATATATGTAATGTCCCTATAAAAAGGAGCTGCAGGTGGCCTGAGCTCCCAGTATTGGCTTGTTTAAATTAAAAACCCCAAACCCAACAAACAAAATTAAACACAGCCAAAGAAAAACAAAAAATCAAAGTTGCATACTACTAATCACTTTAAGATAACAAGAGCTTTCCTCTAAATTTTATAATGTTTGTGTACTTCCCCCTAAGACCGCAAGCACCATGTTACATACTGGACACCAGCATCATGTTACATACTGATGGACAACATATATAGATGTTATTGACTTCTCTGTGTGCTTACTTTTCTGGATTTCACCTTTTTTTTTTTTTTCTTTTGTTTCTTTAAATTGTTAAAATGTAGCGTCTGCGTGACTAAAATCACTATAATCTCTGTTAGCTGTTTCAGTTGCCAGCAGTAGGTCACAGTTTTCGCCTTCCCTTTGCTAGTGCCATATCTCAGTAGTCTCGGTTAGGGTTCTGTGGTATGGAATGTTGATAGATAGTTTGGCAAAGATGTGACTAAGATCAGTTGCAGTGTGACAGCTTGATGGGAACTACAGCTCATAACAGAAAGGCTTATGATCAAAAGTTGTCTTTGAGGATAAGCATTGTGTCACATCACTTACTAAAGAAAAGGCTGAATAACCAATTTAGAGTAAATAGTGTTTGAAAATATGATTTTTAATTGAAGTGAAAATTCTGCTGAGTTTTGCTGTGCTTCAGTTCAACCTGAAAATTCCTCCTAACAAAAAAACCAAACAAACAGCAAAAAACCAAAACAACCAAAATAAAAGAAGAGATGTAAAATATAGATGTGGACACTTCTGAATCTGTGTGAAGTAGGCATGAACATCAAAGTGAAAAATAGACTCATGAATGTACAATAGTTTAGATAAGATAGAGGAGGATTCAGCAAGGACATTTGGAACACATGGCAGGGGACTAAAATGTATTCAGTCTCATTGTTGCATGATGGCATAGTCAGTCCAATGCACTTTGGTTAAAAATCAGTTAAAAATCAGAAGGTGCCTATTAAAACTTACAGAAAAATGTTTTACAAAGTAAGAATGACAGGTTTCAGAGAGAATGCAGTGCTCTCAATATTTTTTCTTCAGAATGTGGAAATTTGGATGGATTATCTGTTCAGAGGAGGTTTCCTTTATTACCCCCTGCCTTTTTCTTTTTTTCATTTTAGACATCTGTTAACATTTCATAGTCTAACAGATGTTGCAGAGTCAATCCCTTGTATAATTCTTACGGAGAAGGAGTTGATAAAGAATGACAATACCACGGGTGTTTCACCACCTCTTTGCATATGAACATCAAGATGACTTTGCATAATTTTCAAGTATGAGATTATATTGATAGGACACAATTCACAACTTTGTTGTTATCCATGGATAAAGTATTTTTCTCTGCTTACACATTATTGTAAAGAGAAGAATTCTTTCATACTTGGTCAAATATATACTTTTTTGAGGCAGTGTGGAATACTCAGCTCCAAAATTTCTTTAAAACAACTCAACTATATAAGCTTAGTTGTTTCAGCACAAGCAAGGGCTGATTGTCATGCGATGTAGAGGACCATTTTCATTATTTTGGCAAGAACAGGGACAGTTTTGTCCTGACGAGCTATTAGATGAATAGCAGAATGTGTCACATGAAAAACCACTGATCTTTAACCCAGCTATCTACTTAACCAAGCCTAGAAATGAATAGTGAATGTGGAAGAGCAAAGGCCAGTTTGCTGTCATTACAAATTAGAGAAACTGTTAACATCTGCAGCCAAATGAACTCTGGGACTTACAGGTAGTAGCCAGTAAACTGGTTGAGGGTAGGGAAACTTAGGAGAGGGGTTCAGTAACTGTCTATGGTGTGTGTATCTATCAATACTATTGAAGACTGGAACATTTGTATAAAAAGATAAAGTTTTCTGGATCTTCTCCCAGTGACTTTGATGAATCCTGTGAATGAACATCAAATATAAGGAACTCTCCTTTAGAATAATCGATTACTCTTTATCTTTAAATAGAATTGTAAATACTAAATGAAGAGAAATAATAAATCTATGCTCACTGTTTTATCCTTTTTTTTTCCCCAGGAGTCGTCTCAGGGACACTGGTGCATGTACAGTTAATATAAACATTTATACTGAAACTCCTAGATGTTTGAAAAACAAATACTGTAAAGATCAGTAACATTTTAAAATGATCAGTTATGGGAATTAATGCTTACAGAAAAACACCATTCTTTCTTGCCCTGCGAGTAGAATCACATTGTCTCCCTACAGTCTTGTTAGCTCATACTAACTGAAATGCAAATTCTTTCCAACTAATTGGACCTCGTTGAACGTACATGTACAGTACATAGTTATATGCATGTAGATTTTTTTTTACTAAATTCCTCTGTAATTATTTTCTTGATTAATATCTAAAGCAGAGACGTGAAACAAAAATCTCTTTAAAGAGTTTACATATTATTGAACATTAAGGAGATAGTAACTGTTGCATGTTTTAGCAGCTTAATTAATAATACAGAATAATTGGAACAAAAAGAAGAAAATATTTTTTCAATGTTTAGTCATTTTGAAGTATTTGCATTAACCCTTTGACTGAACTAATTAACACTTAAACTGTAAGAGTAATGGAATTTAGAAAGAAGTAGGATAACTTTACATTATATAACCTATTCTGCTGGCTAGATTTTCTTCTTGACATCACCTGGATTTTCTGTAATCATCTTTCCTATCCTTTCTTGCCGTATGGTGCATTTCTGTATCAGTAGTTTTCAGAGGAGAGATGAAATCAACAAATTATATTTTTAAAAAATTCAGAAATTCATGCAGATAATATAATTGTCTTTCAAAGTAAGTAATAAGTATTATTTAAAATGAAATGAAAGAAAAAGCTCTTAACACCACATACAGTTCACAAAGCATGTAACATTTTCAAAAAACACAAGCAGACAACTGTAACTGCACTCTGTCTAAGTTCCATTAGAACCTGGATTCTGTAGGCACCTCTTCTATTCAGCATCTGGATATTCCCAGGAGGTGAAAATGTAAAATAATTTCACAGATCCTTTTATCTGTCAGCACAAATGCCATTGGAT
This sequence comes from Cettia cetti, assembly GCA_013401135.1. Taxonomy (NCBI): domain Eukaryota; kingdom Metazoa; phylum Chordata; class Aves; order Passeriformes; family Sylviidae; genus Cettia; species Cettia cetti. The sequence continues at coordinate 97,196 of VZUI01051501.1, forward strand.
AGCAGTAAAATACTGGCAGAACATACTCCTGATTAAAAATCTATTGAAAACAACATTTTTTAAAAATGCTTTTAAAAGGATTTGTTTTAAATACCTTCAGAGCCCTTACCTTGACTACAGTGTTTCAGATTCTTATATGAGCTAGCCAAAGAGAAGAGAAAATACTCAGTTTGTGCCAGACTTATATACTAAAGTTGTGGGGTTTGCCTTTTTTTTTTCTTTTGTTTTCTTTTTTCTACCTTTCCCCCTTTCTCCCCTCCTCCCCCCCAATCCACAGTCCCGTTGCTGTACAGTTGGATGAGGTTTAAACTGCTACTTGAGGAGGTTGGCTCCTGTTGTATTTTTCCTGCTTGGTTACTTTTATCTCCTTATTGACTGCTACTTTTCATATCCCTGTTTGAAATTCAGTATTTCTTGTCTTGGCTTTTCTGTGCTGGTATTATTGTGCCAAGCAAGATGCAGTAGAGACACTGTAAATTTAAGGATGACCTGAGCTGGACTGGGACTGACAGAGTAAATTTTGTTTCTTCTCTGTCATGTTAGCAGGGTAGGGGGGAAATATATCTTTTTGAAAACGTTCTGAAACTGGGATGTAGAAGTCACACATTTGACAATTAAATGATAGTCCTCCTTTGATACGGTGATCTGAATGAGCTTAGATTTCTTGTAACGTTGTAGCATTCTGGCCAAGATTTCTGCTTGGGAAGACCAGATTTGGATGTATTAGCTAGTCAGCCTAATAACCCTGTACAGACTGTATTGATTTTCTAGGAGAGAGTTTATGAACTAAATAAACTTGGAGTTGGTGTCTTAATAAACTGCTTCTCTCAGTCTGTCACATTTCGTTACTTAGCTCTGCAGTTTAGGGGGAAAAAAGGCTAATTCTGTTACAGATTGTTCACAGCAGGGTCTCCAAATTAGCCCTTTGTTTTGTAATGCCACCTTGCTTGGGCTGGCTTTGAGCACATTTCTCAGTTTTACCCTAATGAGTTGCAACACTGATAATGTGGCTGATGATCTTTCATTGATTTCACTATCACTTGCTTGTCTGGTAATTGATCCGTTGCTGAGCCTCTAGTTAATTATATCGGCTTTGACATGGCCCGGTCCACTGGGAATTTCAAGTCTTGCAGAATAACAGTTTTAATAAAAGAGTCTATTACTGCAGGTGCTTGCTGCTGCACGCCAGTTGATTTTGTGTGTGTTTGCGTGCACGCGCGTGCATGCGTGTGTGCATGGATGTGTGTGTGTGGGTGGTTTTTTTATTCTCTGGGAGAGGAGAGGACTGCAGGACAGGAAAAAGAAGGGGGGGTGGGTGGGTAGGAGATGGAGATAAAGACTGTGAGCGAGAGCACACAAGAGATGCAGAACGGAGAGGAGGAAGCTTGCTATTGACAGTGTCCTTAAGCCTCCCACAAATAACAGCCATTAGTGGGAAGGTCAGGAGCTGAGCATGCAGCTTGACTGAGGCACTGAGTGCCACTTCAGAAATGAAGAGGCTGGCAAATTTTAGAGGGAGTTTGAGGGGCTAATAGCTAGCTGTAAAGGTACAGCCACTGCTGGTACAATTGACTCCTAAGTGTCATTTTCCCCTCCCCAATAGAGAATATTTTTATTGACCACAAGTGGACTTAATATATTTTAAAGCAGCAGTTCTTGGGGTTCTTCCTTGTTTCTTCTTGGATATTGAATTTGCTGCTTCTAAGACTTTTTTTTTTTTTGTACTTAATGGTGCTGAACTGAAGGAAAGTTTAACAGAAAAGCTTTCAAGAGATGTAGGGTCTAGAGGGGAAGGCACATTTGTGTCAACATAGTGTACATCTTCTCATCTTTTCTCATTGCACACTAATGACACAGAGCTGCCACTGAAGCTCTCTTCTGTTTCTTTTGTTGTTTCAGAGTGAGGTTTATTGTTATTCCTGAGTTAAGAAAAAAACAGTGAGTGGTACATTTGTCCTCCTAAATTTGTAGATTTTATTAGAAGATGAATGTTCCTTATGTTGGAAAGGATGCCTTTTTAGAAAAAAACCCTCTGCCCATTTTTTTATGAGGTTGCATGAATTTTGTTTTATTTATGAAGTGTTGTTTTTTTTTTTTTTTTGCAGAGTTATGATTTCTTTTCTGTATGTAAAGGATGAAGTGGGTAAGAGAATTTTTCAAATAAGATTAATTTTAAAAAGCCTTTGTAATTAAAAGTTGTATTGCAATAGTATTATTTAACTTGATATATAGTACTGTACCTTAAGTACAGGAGATCTTAAAGGGAAAAAAATTGTTTCTTTTGCATTACTTTTTAGCTGTGTGGGACCGGTTTCTTTTCTGCTGTGGTTAATTTCTTTGTTCTTTATGATTTGAAAGGTGTATTGTATCTGCTTCAACCAGCTTCTTAAAAAAACCCAAAAAACTACTTTTGATCTTTTAGGGGAGGGAAAGGAAGGGCTAGCTTTGTCATTTTTTCCATCCTTTCTTGCTCTCGATGCTGCTTAAGACTTAGCAGTGGGCAAGAAGAGAGAGGGGTGTGAGAGATGAAATGTGCTTGTGACTTCCTAGTTTTATTTCAAAAGAAGTTGGATCGTGTCTTTTTTCCCCTCTTTGGTAAGAGTTTCTTTTGGG
>VZUI01051503.1:0-19128 GCA_013401135.1 Cettia cetti
ACCCCAACCGGCTGAAATCTGGGTGCCTGGGGCAGCCGGGACACCCCGGCACCCCAACCGGCTGAAATCTGGGTGCCTGGGGCAGCCGGGACACCCCGGCACCCCAACCGGCTGAAATCTGGGTGCCTGGGGCAGCCGGGACACCCCGGCACCCCAACCGGCTGAAATCTGGGTGCCTGGGGCAGCCGGGACACCCCGGCACCCCAACCGGCTGAAATCTGGGTGCCTGGGGCAGCCGGGACACCCCGGCACCCCAACCGGCTGAAATCTGGGTGCCCGGGGCAGCCCCCGGTGCTGGGTGCATGGCACCCCAAAACTGCAGAAATCTGGGTGTCGGGGACGGCTTGGCTGCTGGGTGCATGGCACAACAAGGAGCTGGAATTTGGGTGCATGGGGTGCCTTGGGGTGTGAGCGCTCTGCGAATGGGTTGTGTGGGTCCCTGCAGACACCTCACGTTCTGGGTGCACCCCGAAATTTTGGGATGCGTAGTAGCACTCTGCTGCTGTGCAGGACACCTCGGTTGGGGACAGGGCTCTCCCTTTTCTCTGAGCTGTTCATGGCAGGAAAGCAGCATTGGAAAATTGTGGAGGTTCAGGAGCTTATTTTGGGCTGCAGGCGTTGGCCTAAATGATACCCTGAGATTCCTTCCAACAGTGGGGTGCAAACTTTTGAGGGGCATGGGGGCTTGGCTGGCCACTTGCCCTCCAGCTGGGCACCTTGGGCTCTCACTCCAAAGCTGTGGAGCAAAGTGGCTGCAGGATGAAGCAGAGCCCTCCTGGAGAAGCTGCCCAGCTATCCGAGGAGGTGCCCCCGGGCCGTGTGTGTCTGCAGACACATGGAATGCAGACAGTGCCCAGCTCCTGTGTCACAGCTGCTGCAGCTCAGCCCTGGCAGAAACTGCTGTGGCCTCGTCCTGCTCCTTGCTGGGTGCTGCACATCCCTGACCCGCCCGGGGAGGAAGTTCTGCAGGAGGAGTTAATCCTCCTCAATCTGTTTTGCCCACAGACAATGGTGAGGCCGCTGTCCTGCAGGCAGGAAGGCACGAGTTCCCCTTCACCTTCCAGCTCCCCGAGTAAGTTGGCTTTTTTCGGGGGAGAGGACATGTTGAAAATGAGGGGTTTTTTGAGCAAAACCCTTCTAAAATGGTTTGTTTCCTGTGCCCAGGACCCTGGCCACCTCCTTTGAGGGGAAGCATGGCAGTGTGCGCTACTGGGTGAAGGCCAAACTGCACAGACCCTGGTCAACAGTGAAGAAAGCAAAGAAGGAGTTCACTGTGATTGAACCCATCGACATAAACACCCCTGCACTGCTGGTGAGCTCCCCCTGCTCCACCCCAGGGCTCTGACATCCAAAACTTACCCAGGAAGCCCATGGGGAAGGTGTCTGCCACCCCTTCAGCATTACACTGCAGGCCTGCTTTCCAGAGGGAATGTGTTCCCCCCCTGTAGCTTGTGCCCTCCAGCATTACCTGAGCTGGGCAGAGGTCAGCTATGCCTCTTTGTTTTTGGAAACTTTAATGCATTGCAACAGCTTCTTGCATCAGATACCTGAGAAGTTGCTGATGCTCCCCAGCAGGTTCTTGGTGCCAGGGAGGTGATTGCTTTGAGTTTCATCCTTAGTTACTAAATGGCCTAAATATTTCTCTTTCCCCAGGCTCCCCAGGCAGGTGCTAAGGAGAAACTTGCTCGTGCCTGGTACTGCAACCGTGGCCAAGTATCTGTGACTGCCAAGATTGACCGAAAAGGCTACACCCCAGGTGAGACCAGGTGCTGGGGCCCTTGAACCTCACTGGGCCCTGGGGTAGGGCCCAGAGGAGGGGGTTTGGGTCACTGGGAGTTGACAGGAAAACAGAGCTTCAGTGTGTGCACCTGATGTGGGCAGCTCCTCCTGGGTGACCCCATGTGCCTGCCCTGTCACACAGCGTGGCCAACCCTCAGTGGGCCTGTGCAGCAATTCCTTGAGGCACGGTGGGCTCTGCCTCCTCTCCTCCAACGGGCTGGGAGCAAACCTGTGTGTGTTTGCAGGGCTGGGAACAAACCTGTGTGTCTGTTTTGGCAGGTGAGGTCATCCCCATCTTTGCTGAGATCGACAACTGCACGAGCCGCGCCGTGGTGCCCAAGGCAGCCATAATCCAGACCCAGACCTTCGTTGCCCGGGGCACCAAGAAGCAGAAGAAGTCAGTGGTGACCAGCATCACTGGGGACCCCATTCCTGCTGGGAAGAGGGAGGTGTGGCACGGGCGGGCCCTAAAGATCCCCCCTGTGGGGCCGTCCATCCTCCAGTGCCGCATCATCCAGGTGGAATACTCCCTGAAGGTGAGGCAGCTCCCGAGGAGCTCTGCAGGAGATACCTGCCCCTCCAGCCTGGGAAAACAGCCCCAGCTAAGCTTCCCTGCTGCTCTCTGTCTCGGCAGGTTTGTGTGGATATTCCTGGGACCTCCAAGCTGCTCCTTGAGTTGCCTCTTGTCATCGGGACCATCCCTCTGCATCCCTTCGGGAGCCGCACCTCCAGTGTCAGCAGCCAGTACAGCGTCAACCTGGACTGGCTCAGCACCATCCCTGAGCAGCTGGAGGGTGAGCATCTCCTTCTCCCTGGGATAAACCCCCTGCTCAGGACAGCAAGACTCAAAAGTTCTCTGCTGGGCCAGTTTTGGGGTTTTTTTACCCTAATTTTTTGGTTGTGGTGCTGAATCCCCTGCGTTCCTTCCTCGGGGAACTGGGAGGGTTTGGGAAGTGTTGGCTATGAAGCCCTTTTACCTGCGTGTCCCCCATTTATGGGGGGTGTTTGCTACTCCCTAATGGTTCTCCTTTCTCTTCAGCACCCCCTGAGTACTCAGCAGTCGTGTCCAGCCCAGAGGCCGAGCAGAGCCTGGCTCCCCCGTGCCGCAGCGAACTCGGGGACATCCTGGAGGGTCCCTTCTTCGCCTACATCCAGGAATTCCGCTTCCGACCACCCCCGCTGTATTCAGAGGTGATTGATCCCTCTGGGCTGGGAGGCTGCTGGGGGTTGGGATGTGCCACTGCTGAGATTTTTGACTCTGGCCTTGGCTCTGCAGGTGGATCCAAACCCCGCCTCGGACAGCATCCGCCCGCGCTGCATGACCTGCTGAGAGAGGCATCGGCTGCGCGTGACAGCGTGACAATCCCTGGGGATGGCAGCTTGCACCCTCACAGCACTGGGGTCTGAAATGGGGACAGGAGACCCCGACCCCGCTGGCCACCCTCGGCCACTCCTATGTGACTGTCCCACAGGCCCAGAGCCTGCAGTGGCCCCGGGCAGGGCAGGAGAACACGAGGGGCTGGCGGTGCGGAGCGGCTCCACGTGCGGCCGGGCAGGACACGCAGGGTTCAGAACTGCCCCGGGATTTTGGGCTTAGAACAGGGAACATGAGCTGAGATCGCTCTCTCCTTGCCTGCAGTGCCATGTTCTGAAAACTTTTGTCAGCTCCTGGTGTGGAAAACAGGAGCTTGAAGGCATTTCTCAGGATTACTGGAGAATGTTTGGATGGTGCTCAGGGTTGGGCCCTGGGGTGATGCAGGTGCAGCCCTTCACCTGTGGCTCACCAGGACTGCAGGACCCCAAGGCAGTGAAAGGTCCTTTTCTGGCTGGATGAAGCAGAGGGCTCAGTCACTGCTGATAATCTTTGCCACAAGCCTGTGGGTACCTGCTGGGGGAGTGGGTTGAGCCACTTAACCAAACTCTAAAGGCCACCAAGGGCTGATACAAGGACTTGGGAGGTGAATTTATGATCTGTGGCAGTGTTCTGGTGCTGTTCACTGAGAACAGGAAAGCTGGTTCCTGAGTGTCAGCACCAAACCTGCTCAGTGTGCTGCTGCCTCCCCCAGGATGGGGCTGAAACCAGCCCCCGAAGCGTGGTACCAGCACAGGGGGTTGGAGCTGTGGCTAGTGGCCAAGGAAGAGAGGAAAGCCCAGTCTAAGGCAGGTGCTGATGGGAGATGCGGAGCTGGGATGAGTCCTTCAGTGCTGGAAGTCCTTGGTGCTGCACCCACAGAGGGGGCCTGGTCAGGGGCCCTGGTGGGGTGAGGACACAGCAGCCACCTGTGCTCAGTGGGGTGGGAAGGGTGAGCTGGATGTTGTGGTGAGGAGCCAGGGGCTGCCCCTGCTCGCTGCAGGGGGACCTGAGCAGAGTTTGGGGGCTGAGGACCTTTGCATTCCCTCACTGAGACAATCCCTGGCCATGCACAGCCAAAGCCAGCGTGCCTTGGGCTCTGTGCTGGGGTTGCTCAGTTGAGTCTTTTCTATCTGTGAACACTTTTGTAATGACCACTCTTTGTCTCGACTCTTTTTGTACGACTATTTGGTGGGGAATTTTTTTGTCCAAAATAAATTCTTTAAATCAAACTGTTGCCTGGATAGTTTTCTGTTCCTCTTTCTGCTTCCCGTTGTCTGGAGCTATGCTGTGGCTGCTGGGATGTGGCAGAGCTCCCTGCCCTCTCTTCAGTGCCCTGCAGGCACCCAGCTCCGCCCTGCACCCAGTCCTGCACTGGGATTAACTGGGTCACTCGGCCAGCGCTGCTCCTCAGCAAGATTGGTCCCTTGAGCCTTCAGCTCCTCCACATCTGTGCACTTTTGGCACTTTTCCCCTTACCTGGGATGCAGGGCTGCAAGCAAACTTGTTGTATTTTTCCACGCTTGCTTCCTGTTTGTGTCCAGGCTCCTGGAGGACAGACACATTCTCCTCCATCCGGGAAGCCTGGCAGGGACCCAGCAGGTCCAGCTGGGAGTTGGGACACTCTTGCCTTGGCTCAGCCAGTCCCAAGGAGGGTTGGGATCAGCCCTGTGCTGTGCTGGCTGGGAGCTGCTGCTGTGTGGGAAGAGCAGGGGGGTTCCTTCACCTGCTTCCTTGGGCTGGAATTTGGTTTTCACAGCATTCCTGTGCTCCACATCTCCACTGGGCACGGCAAATCTTGGTGCCTGCAAGGCAGGGTTTGAATCGGGGCTTTAGTCTTCTACTCTATGGACTGTGCTGCTTAAAAATACTGCCACTGGAATGTGATTTACCACCCCCCTCGTTTATTTCTTTTTTTTTTGTTTGTTTGTTTGCTGAGCTGCTCAGCCCCGCAGCTGCATCAGAGCACGTGCTCCTGCCCTGGGCCAGGGGAGAGAGCTTGTCCCTGTGTTTGCCTGTGAGAACCTGGTGCTCCTGCAACCTTTATTCAAATCTGATTTTTATTTGGCATCCCTGGTGCTCTGATTAATTCTTCCCGGGGGAGGATTAACCGGCCTCGTAGGAAATTTGTTTACATCCCTGTTTGGGGGGATCGTGTCTGGATCTGCCGCTGGCAGCAGCAGCCGTGGCCGGTGCTGTGTGGCCTCTTGGGGGTTTCTTGGTGACATCAAAGGAGACACGCGAAGCACAGCACGCCCCCCAGGTGAGGATGGCAGCCCTGTGACCAGGCTGCTCCCAGCCAGGCACAAGGGAGCCATTCTGTGCCGGCCAAGGCGGGGATGGCCGGGGGCTGCCGGTCAGCCCCGGATCATCTGCCCCGGCTGCACAAGGCGATGTTTATTCCCCGGGCCAGAGGGGGAGGCGAGTGCACAGCACCCCGTGTCTGTCCTGCTGTGCCTTCCTGGGAAAAGGCGTCACACGGTGACGGGGACAGGCCATGCCGGCCCGGGGAACCCGATGCCCGTGGGCAGCGCTCCCGGTGCCGTGCGGCAGCGATCTCTCCCTCCAGCGGGGATTCTTGTCTCCAGCGCCTCCAGGTTTTTCTCTCCAGGTTTTTCCTCGTACAGTCGGGCAGTAGCACAGCGAGGTTGAGGGGGGCATGGCCAAGCTGGGGCTCCTGCCAGGAAAGAGCTGCACTCCTGAATCCTGAACCCCGGAGGGGCTAAAAATACCTCGTCTGGACGTTTGGAGGCAGGGCACGGTGCAGACCCTTCCAGGCAGCGCTTTCACAACTGCTGGCAGTGCTGCCGGTGCTGCCTCCAACCTTCTGTTGTTTATCTGCCCCGGCTCCAAAGTCCTGATTGAACAGCCCGGGCTGTTCCAGGTTTATTGGCACAGCCCGGGAGTTTGGGGCTCCCTGGGGGTCCGCTGAGCCGGAACGGCCCCGTGCCCTGGCGGTGGCGCCGCGGCAGCACCGAGACCCGACCCCGGGCAGGAGGCGCGTGATGCAATTACAGTGCCGGGATTATTTATAGCTCTTGGCCCCGTGCGCTGGAAAATGCTGCCCAGACCATCCGTCAGGATCTGCTCCTTGAGAGGGGCACGGAACCCCAACCCCCAGCCCCTGCTCTGCTCTTCCCTCCTGTCATTTTTTGCCATTCAGCCCCAAAATTGTGGGATCCCCTTGCCTCGGCCTCAGGGCTGCTGAGAGCACCCTCCCCACTGCAGCTCAGGGCTCTGCAGGGTGCTGGACACCCCGGTCCCACGGCCCCTTTCTGCAGCATTTTGGGGCGCTCCCCCTTCCCCCAGCCCTCCCTGCCTGCGGGGGATGCTCAGTGCCGTCACGGTGGCCCCAGCCTGCCGCTGAGGCTGTTCTCCCGTGGCCTGGGGGCTCCGTGGCGGGGGCCAGCGTGGGGACGGTGACACGCGAAGCTTGTGGCTGTCCTGGCACTGGCAGGGACAGAATGTGCCGGGGCTGGCGCAGCCCCGCGAGGGCCGGGATTAGCTGCGCCGCTGCTGCCTCCGGCCCGGGCGCCCGTCCAGCTCCCTAAACAAGCACCGCCTTCCCCCATCCCAGCTGGGCTGAGCCCTGCGGGGTGCAGCTCACCCCAGAACCTGCCCAGGGGCACCCATTGGGGCTGATCTGTTTGCTCGGGGGCCGGAGGGTGATGGTAAATCTAGGTTTAGGCCGAAGTGGGATGCCCCGCTCTGTCCCTGCGCTGGGGTCGGCGTTTGGGCCCTGCCCAAATTCAGCATCTTTGGGCCCGTGGGAGGCTGGGCTCGCAGCACTCGCACCCTGCAGAGCAGCCGGCGGTGCTGACGGAGGCTCGGGAGCACGGGGAGCTGCCCAGCCCGGGTTACGAGGTCCCCGAGCACCATGGGGTCAGCACGGTCCCCAGCAGCACCAGGCCTTGCTTTGGGTTTGCTCCAGCCTCCAGCGCTGCAGAATCACCAGGGCTGAGGACGGCATGGCTTGGCCCTGGCAGCATCTTTGGGGTCTGGCACTCTGAGGCTCCCCTTCATGCTCTGCCAGGGCTCCGGGAAGCTGCCGTGCACCCCGACATGCCGGGGCGGCATCGCAGCCGCCCTCCGCCCGCTGACTCAGCCGCCTGTTTGCCGGAGCTGCTCCCGCCCACGGAAACCGCAGGCAAAGTCCCCGCATCCCTTCGCCGGGGCTTTTCCCGCTGGCTAGACAGGAATCGCAGCTTTTCCCCAGCCTGGTGCGGGCAGCGAGCCCCTCTGGCCGCGGGGGAAAACTGCGGAGAAACCGCAGGAATTTTTCAATTCCAAACCGTTTTATTTAACGCCAAAAAGCGGGCTCTGGAGCAGCCGGCTGGCCGTGTGCACGTGCCACACGTCCCCTGTGAGCATCGTGCCAGCAGCACGGTGACATCACCAGGACACCCCACAAACCCCCATGGTGGCCGGTGCTGCCAGTGTTGTCTTTGCAGCAAACCACCACGTTTATTCACTTTATCAAAGCCAACCCCTTGGTTTTTTTGGGTCTGACCCCTCATTTGGGATCACTCACTGTTGGCACTGCCCTGCCCCTTGCACGGTCACTCTTCACTCCCTCCCTTCCTCGGGCAATGGAAAATTTTTGTGACTTTTTGACTTTCCTGCAGTTGTTTGGGAGCGAGGAAGGGGCCGGTGCGGCGCACAAACATGTCTATGTATAAACACTGGGGACCGTGCCAGGGATGGAGCCGCCGGCCCCAGACCCTCCCCACGGAGCCGGGTGTCCCCTCTCCTCCTGCCGGGACTCCAGTGTGGCTTTCCGTGCTCAGTGACCCAGAGCTGTCCCCGTGAGGACGCAAATATTTTGGCTTTGTTAAAAAAAACAACAACACTTAAAGAAAAAAAAAAAATCCCCCCCTCCTCTCCCGGGTCATCCAGCGGCGGCACGTGATGTGTTGGCACACAAACAGGGAGCTTGGGGACAGCGCCCGCCCAGCTGGGGACGGGGCAGGGCTCCCACGCCACGCGGGGACAGGCTGGGATCTGCGGGTGACACGGCCGTGCCCCGTGCCAGGGATGTGGCACGATGGGACTTTGCTCCCAGCGCTGTCCACACCCCGCTGCCTCTGCTGTCACTCCCAGAAATCGCCGAGAAATCCCCGTCCAGCCCCGGGTGGGTGCAGGGCCCCCACCGTGCCCAGGGGGATGCAGCACTGCGAGGGGCACCACGGTCACTGCTGAGCTGCTCTGGGTGTCACTGGGACACAGCTGTCCCCAGCTGAGGAGTGGGGAGGTGTCACCCACGCTGCTCCTGTCACCTCAGGAGCGGCGGGGCAGCCCTGTCAAACCCCATGGCTCCGACCCCTCCTCCCAGGCCCCAGCCTCGAAGTCTTCAGGAACCGGGTTGTGCTCCTTTTTTCTTCCCTATCACCCTGCAAGAAGCAGCAAATTTGAGCTGATTTCAACAGCAACAACAAAAATACTCAGACCAAGCTCTCTTTGGGGGAAGAAGGGTCCAAGCCAGCTCACAGGGATGCCCACACATCCAGCAGTGAACCCCCTCCCTATTTCCCAACCCCATGAGCAAGCCTGAAGGCGGTTATCTTTAAACGCGAGGGGTTATGTGGAGCAGGGAGAGGGATTTTCCTGCTGAGCAGCTGTGTAAATGCCACCGCATCGCCCCAGCGATGGAGGCAGCGATAGCCCCGGGGCTCCCGGCTGGTTGGAGGTGGCTGCGCCGGGCAGTGCCGGTGGGGAGGGCGGCTGCGGCGCTGCGGGACGGTCCCGGAGGGGCTCCAGCCGGTTCCCGCCGCTTTCCTGGCGGTTTTGGCGTGTGAAAAAGAAATGAGGGAGAGTCAATCTACTTGCAAAGAGCTGGTAAACACCCTGGGAGCGAATCTGCGAGAAGGGGGGGTTGCTCTTGGTCCTGTGTTTATCGCTGCAAAGCCGGGCTGGCGGCTTGCTGGGATGAGACAGATGGGGGAGGCTGCCTTAAAAAGGCGATTTTTTGGGGGCTCTCTGGTTATCGAGTTGTCCTTAGCTCAACTCTGGCCGTCTGCTTGAGCAAAATATGTTTATGCTGCAAAACCTCTGGCCGGCTCCGCTGCCAAGGGGGCAGGGAAGGCGTGTGCCGATAAGGGCGCAGCGTCCTCCCCTTCCCGATCACCCGATACCCAGGGGAGCGCCCGCCTCCCGACACCCTGAGTTTATGATTTCTTTCACGATTATTATAAAGTTTCCGCCGAAATAAAATTAAAAAAAAAAAAAACAAAACAAAACAAAACAAAAACAACGAAAAAAACCCTCATCATTCAATAGCTGTCGCTTTGCAGCTGCCAAAGCCTGGAAAGCTCTTGGCCGTGCCAGGGGCTGAGCTGTCCCCTGGGGCTGCCGGCCCTGCCAGCAGCCATCCGAGAACATTCAACCTGCAGGGAAGAAAACGCTTCCTGCCATGGCCCGGGCGTTCCCGGCAGGAAGAAGATGATTTTTCAACCACTTCTCCCTGCCGGCTTGCTGGGTCTCGCAGCATCCCGGAGGGGTTTTCAGTGATCTGAGCATCCAGTGCCGCCCCGAGGGCAGCTGCGAGCCCCTCTCGGTGGAGGGGGAAGGATGAAATATTCACTTTCGGTGCTGCTTCAAGTCCTTTTCCGTGGCTGGGTTTGGAAATAACCGTGGCCCGGGTGAGGCAGTTGCAGCTGACGCGAGCAGGAAAGAGCCGGGGCGGCCCCGGGGGCTGTTTGCGAAGTAGAACCGAGTTGTTGTTGTTGTTGTGACACCGAATGGTTGCAAAACGCCGGCGTTTAAATACCCGTGACTTTCAAAACAAGCTGAGCCCAGCTGCGGCCGGCGGCTCTCTGTCCACATGTGTCTGTCTGTCCAGCCGTGGGCCCTGCAGCCCCTTCCCTGCTGGGATGCCTGTACCAACAGGGCTTGGGGTGTTTTTTTCTTTTTTTTTTGGGGGGAGAAGAATCCCAGAAGCGTTTTTGAGGGAGGAAAAGCCCCAATTCCCCACCTTCAGAGGTTTCCTGCTGCAGGGAACTGCCAGGTGTCCTGCCCAGAAAGGCTTTGCAGTGCTTGGGGGGCAGATGAGATGAGCTGTCTGCAGCCCTTGAATTCTGCTTAAAATACAATAATAAAAAAAAATCCCAGGGATCAGTTTGTTTGTTTAGGGATTAAGTCACCTAATCTGCCTGGCAGCGGGTGGCATTGTGGAGGTGGTGGCAGAGATGGCTTTTTGCCCGGCAAATAATCCTGCTCCCGGCCAGGGCTGGTGGTCAGGCCAGGCTCAAACTTCTCACTGGCATCAGCTCTTCTCCAAAATGGGGTTTAGGGAGCAGGGAATGGTGAGGGGTGCAGGGAAAAGGTTGGGAGAAGGATGGGGCTGGGAAAGGGATGGATGAATGGATGGAAGAGGGAGGGGGTTGCAGAGTTGTGACCTCCTCCTCTGCCTGTGTTAAAGCCTGGCTGTGGCTCTCAGGGCTGTTTCCTCGAGGTTGGGAAATAGGTTAGACTTCTCAACCTGGGAGCAAAACATCCTAATCTGGTGTTAAAATATCAGGTGGCCTTCACCTCTCTTCCACAGGGGCTCAGACCCCCAAGAGCTGATGTTGATGGGTCCATAGCAAACCCCTCTGGCTGTTTTATGTTCTGAGATCACATCCCCCCAAATCAAGAGGAAATGGCTTCAAGTTGCACCAGGGGAGGTTTAGGTTGGATATTGGGAAAAATTTCTTCATGGGAACAGTTGTCAAGCACTGGCACAGTGCAGTGGTGGAGGCAGCAGCCCTGGAGGGGTTTAAAAGCTGCGTGGCTGTGGCACCTGGGGTTAGTGGTGGGCTTGGCAGTGCTGGGTTAGTAGTTGGACTTGATGATCTTAGAGGGCTTTTCCAACCTTAATGAGCCAAGAGCAAACCCCCAGGCTGCCACCACCTCCCTGCAGCTCCTTCTGGCTGCCTCGCCTGCTTCCTTGGGATGCAGTGCTGAATTTTCCACTCCACAAGAGCAAGTGGAGCCAGGTCAATCCCTGTGCTGTGTCCCCAGTGCCATTTACTTTTGGGGACACAGCACAGGGACCCGGTGAGAACAGGGAGAATGGGGGATTTGTCCCTTTAGGGCAAAATGCTGCCTGTGCCAGCAAATGCCGTTGTCACTGGTGGTGTGTGGGCAGTGCTGGCACCACTGCTGTGAACAGGGGACCCCATGGAGTGACTTTGGTGTTGATGCATCCTCATGGCACGGGGCTGACCTTTGTCCTCCCTGCTGGGATGGATTTTGGCTGCGAATCCCAGAGCTGTCCTGGAAGGAGTCCCCTGTTGCTGTAATGAGTCCCCTGCTGGGTGTAATGAGTTGGCCCCAGGCCGTGGGTGGCAGTGGCTCTTGCCAGGCCTAACCAATGCTCTGTGGCACCTCTGGGTGCTGTGCTGGGGTAGAGGAGCAGGCAAGGTCACATCCTGGCTGCAAAAGCTGGCCTGGCGGCTGTCCTTGGGTCACCAAGCTCAGCACGGTGCCTGGGGACTCATTTGGAAACCAGTCCTGTGAAATTTAAACTAATTAGCAAGTCCTGAGCCGCTCACTAGCACTAATTGGCAAGCCTGGCTTGATTAGTTTTCCCCAGCACGTCCATGGCTCCACATGGCACCGTGTTCCTGGCAGAGCACCGGCCCAGCTTGGGGCACGTGTGGGGAGAAAGGCACGGGGACACTGCTGGGGACAGAGCCATTGGTGGGGACAGGGCCATCCCTGCAGGCGTCAGAGGGGATGTGAGTGGCCCCATGGATGGGATGGATCCCTGGGGAGTGACCCCGTGGGGGCACTGAGGGGGGTCTCGTGTCCCTTCCCTGCCCAGGGTGTTTTTAATGTGCGGCCGGGCCTGGCTGTCCTGCTGTGAACTCGTTCCCTGAGCTGGAATGATTAACTGGCATCGGGCTGGCCCCGAGCCGGGCCGGGTGTTTACTGCTGCCACCCGACCGTGCTGAGCTTTCGGTGACCCCCAGCGCTTTCCCCCGCGGCTCTGAGCCCCAAACCCGGCTGTAAACAGGGCCCGGTGCTGCAGCCCCGATGTGCCTCCACGCCAGTAACCCGAGACTTCCTCCACACGTGCCCGGAGCGCTCTGAAGTGAGCCTGGCATCGCCCAAATCCCAACAAAATCCCTCGATCTCATCTCTGCGCTGGGCTGTGTGGCAGGATGCCAGATCTTCCCCCTCCAGCCCATCCCAGGGGTTTGGGGGGCTGGAGAGGCAAAGCTGCCGGGCCTGACACAGACTCCTGACACACGCAGGGAGGGAACGATGGATTTGCTCTGCAGAGAGGTTGGGAACGGCCGTGGGGACGTGAGGCTGGTGCCACCTCGTGGCTCCTCCAGCAGCTGAGCCGGGCTGGACGCGAGTGCCGGACCGCGGTGGCCCGGCACAGGTGACGCGGTGATGGGGGACCCGCGTGTGCCCTTCTGGATGAGATCCCAGCCACGGGAGGGACAGCGCCGCAGCCGCCTCACGCCTCATTCGCCGGGAATGGCCGCAAATCCAAGCGCAGCCGTCCCTGGCCGAGGTCAGGGTGAGGCTGCAGCCCTGGAGCGCTGTCTGCGCTCGGCATCGCCGCGCTTTCCGCCCGCGGGCGCCTCTGCTGCCGGTGCCATTGGAGTGAAACACTTTACAAAACACGAGTGGAGCCAAGAGCAGCAGCGAGGAGGCTGAGTGTCAATGGCTGAGACACCGCGGCTCTGCCGCCGCTGCAGCACCTGGATTTCCCCGTGTTACTAAACTCACGTAGCCTTTAGGGTTTTAAGGCGTTTGTTTTTTGGGTTTTTTTTTGCTCTCTCAGCAAGTAAACACCGCCGCGCCAGGCAGAAAAAACCACAAATCGCTTTTCATCTTCAGTTCTGTCCCAGATAAGGCCCGAGGCAGTGTGGTGGCCCCACGGGAAGGGGCTGGGGGGGCCCCCATGGATCACCCCCATCCTGGCTGCCTGGCCGTGTCCTCCACAGCACTGTGGATTGAACCCCGGCTCTAAATCCTTGCTGTAATCTGCTCGGGTCAGGCGAGGAAAAACCATCTCAGGCCTGCTGCTTTGTGCAGTATTTTAATTTTTTAATGTTTGTGTTTATTTTTTAATAGAGTTTTTTTGTTTGTTTGGTTGGTTGGGGGTTTAGGTAGCTGGTGTTTGGTGCTGGGGCTTTTTGCATCCCCACCAGGATACTGAGGTTCCAGAGGTAGCAGCTGGCTGGGATGAAGCTCTGCCTGTCCTCCCAGTCCAGGTATGGAAATGCCCTCTGTCCTGGCCAGACTCTGCAGCTGCCTTTGCTCAGCTTTTATTGTTGGTGAAAGATTGAGACTGCAAATTGCATGGCCAAAACCTGTCCCAGTGCAATGCTGCATCCAGAGGCGTCACCTTCCCTGTCCTGGGAACCAGAAACCCCCCTGGAAGTGCTGGTGCCACCCACGGGCCGGGCACTCAGCATCCCACACAGACACCCTGCATTCCATGGGACACCCCCGTGCCCTTCCTGCCCTCCATCCCCGCTGCTCCCACCTGGGGGTGGCTACGGCACCGATTTCTCCTGGAAGGGATCCCAGCCTTCCTCATCCCTGATGATGATGGGTTTGTCTGAGATGAGCAGGGCAATGGGGATCAGCGGCTGGTGCAGCCCCTGCCTTCCCTCCTCTTCCTCCTCCTCCTCCTCCTCTCCGGGTGGGTACCCGGTGCAGCTGGTGCTGCCCGAGGGTGGAGATTCCCCTGGGCTCAGCATCTCCTGCCTGCGGTAGGCGAAGGGCAGCTCCTCCCCGCAGCCCGGCGGGGACACCACCACTGCCGCCGGCTTTTCCAGCGCGGGGCCGGGCTGTGACACGTCGGGGTGTGGCAGCGCAGTCTGGGTGCCCGTGTCAGTCGTCTCCTCGCTGGGATCCGGCTCTGTCAGCAGCAGCTCGGCTGGGTTGAACCTCTCCGAGAGCTCCAGGAGGCCTCTCCGGGGCTGGCCCTAAGGGTTGGGTGGGTTTAGGGTGGAACATCCCGTGCCAGGGCTGTGCATGGGCGTTGGGGCTGTGGGATCTGCCCCCTCCTGCCCCTCACGCCTCACCTGGCCCATCTCGCCGACCGAGAACTGGATGGCTTTGGTGCCCGCGGGCTCGGGAAGGGGAGGGAAGAGGAGGCGTCGGGCTCTGGGGAGGGAGTGGTTGGTGAGGGGGTGGGCAGTGGTGGGGGTGGCCTGAGCAGCTTTGGGGACAAGGGTGCTGCTCTGTCACCTCCTCTTGCTCAGGCGGTAGATGGCAGCTGCGGCGGGGACACCAAGAGAGATGCCCAGGTACTTCAGGTTGCCTCTCCACGCTGCTCCCCGGGGACCTGGGGATAGGCATTGCTGGGTGGTGGCATTCCTGCCCCCAGCAGGGACACAGGAGACATTTTGGGGTGAGGGCGAGCACACAGTGGACAGAGCACCCTGCGGGGAGTGGGGGTCTCAGCCATTACCCAGCGCCTTGGTCTGGAAGAGCTGCCAAGCACTGCAGGTCCTCTTGCTGTCCTCTGTCACCTCCCAAACACCCACCCTGTAGGCTGTGCCAGGCTGGAGGTTTTGGAGGGTGTAGTTTGATGCCGTGGCATCCGCTTCACTGTCTGTGCAAACAAACCCGAGTGTGGGGCAGTCTGGCAGCTTCCTGTGGGCAGCGCCCTCCTCCTGCCCCACGGGGGGTCGGGGTGTCCCACTCACAGGTCACGTTGTCCCCCTCGGCCACGTGGCAGATGAGGTACTTGGCCAGCGCGCCGGGACAGGCGGCACGTGGGGACGGCTTCCAGTGGAGGACAACTGCGGCACCCGCGGCGCTGATGTTGATGGGCACGACCAGCGAATCTGCGTGCAAAAAAACCCCAAACAACCCCCAGGGGATTGTTTCAGGAGCGCCCCTCCTGGAGCGAATCCAGGATGCTCCGTGCTCGCACACGCACCGTTGCGGGAGTAGCGGTGCCACAGGGCGAAGGTGGCCCAGCCCCGCTCCGCGTCCCTGCCGTGCACGGCGAGGCGGTGACAGCCCGGCGCTCCCAGCGCTCCTGGGGAGGAACCGGGGGTGCTGGTTAAACCCTCTGACCCCGGGTGAGGGGGGACAGCAGCGGGCTTGGGGCGCTCCCTTGCCTGTCTGCACGTGGATGCTGTGGGCCGGGAATTCCTGCTGGCTGCAGACTCCCTGTTTCGGAGGCTCTGGCAGTGTCTGCTGCTCGAAGCAGAAGGCATCGCCAGCCACCGGCGCTTCCCACTGCGCAGTCACCTTGTCACCGACCACACTGATCTCCTTGAAGCTGAGATCTGGGATGAAACCGCGGGTATTTGGAGTAGCTGGAAAAAGAAAAACGCCCTGAGGGCTGCTAGGGGAGCTCAGCATTCCTAGAGGGGCAGATACCTGCGTGCTGCTCTGCCGGCACACGGAGCTGCTGCGCCGGCCCCGGCCCCGCGGCGTTGACTGCGGCCAGCAGGATTTCGTATTCAGCCCCAGAGAGTGTGAGGTTGTGCTCTGTCACCTCCCAGCCCAGCTCCACAGTGTCCTCCTCATCTGACTCTTCACAGCCGCACGCCAGCATGTGGGCATCCAGCTTGTAGGTGACATCCCTTTTCTCCTTGAAGATAGGCTGGGGAGGAAAAGGGGGTGGCTCGAGGCATGAAATGGTGGGGGACACCCAGGAGGGCCCCCAGGGATGCCACTGTACCTGCCAGCTGAGCCTCAGCACACGCTGCCCGTCTCTCCCCAGTTTGCCCAGTTGATGGCTCAGCACTGGGCTCTCCAGGATTTCTGCAGGAGGAACAAGCCTGACTGAGCCATCAGCATTTTTGGGAGCTGTTGGGACCTCACCAGGCTCCTCTCCTCTTCCTCACCCTCTGGAACAGAGATGTTGCTGCTCCAGTCACTCCAGTAGCTGCTCCAGTGGGGAAGCTTCTGCCGGAGCTGGACCACAAAGGTGCCATTGACCCCCAGGGCACAGGTCACTAGAGAGGGGTGCAGGGTCAGCTGGAGGGTGACCCCTCCTCTCCCCAACTTTTGGCCATCATGAGGTGCTTGTCCCCAACAACCCCACAGGATAAACCAACCTGAGTCCTCTTTATCTGTCAACATCACAGTCTCACATGTCACCTGCAGAGAGAATCAGGCATGGAGACACCCACCCAGTAAAACCAGTATTATACTGGGACATCACTGCTGCCCTGTGATCCCCAAACATCCCAGGCACTGGGAGAGCCAAACAGTGCAGGGGACATGGTGGCCAAGGGCCCTCTCAATCCTGGGACTCTCCTGGCAGCAACTGAGAGGGATGAGGGGGTCCTCAGCTGTGAGAGCTTCACATCCGGATTTGATCCATTGTCGTCATTAGTATAATCTGGGGTTTTGTCTGTGTAATCCCTGAGAATCCTGTTATGGGCAGCAGCAGGATCCCATGGCCAAGGCAGAGCTGATAACGCAGCGGAACAGATGGGACACAGCTGGCTTTGGGGGGGACAGTGACATCACTGAGCCCCCACACTCCCTGTGCTGCTGTGATGCTCCTGACTGTGCTGTCAGTCACTGCCAGCTGCAGCAAACAGCGTTTTTACCTGTGTCCAGCTGCTGTCTCCCAGCCTCCAGAAGCGAGCCTCACGCTGTGCTGGCTGCTCCAGCCTGCGGCACTGTGGCCATGGCACCCGCACCCTCAGCTGGCCTCCAGTCTTGGTGAAGTTTATCCCAGGAGGAGGTGGATCCAGTTTGACTGGAAAGATGAGGCGTTTTTGGGTGGTCTGGCAGTTTTTAGTGCTGGAGCTGGCTGCCAGCCTGGCCCCTGGGGCACTCACCAGCCTTGTCGAGGTGAAGGGTGTGGTTGGGGGTCCTGTGGGCCTGGTCCCCCCAGCGTGCCTCCACCCAGGCCGTGGTGTTCTCTAAGGTGGGCACTTGCTGATTCGAGAAGTTGTGCTTGGTCACTGTTTCCACCTCAAACTGGTAGCACTTGCGGCGCTTCTCAAAGCTGGGGAGGGAGCGGGCGCAGGGTGGGATCCGGGACGCATCCCACGGGCTCCCCCTCCCGCCGCGCTGCCCAACTCACCAGAAGTTCAGGGTGTAGGAGGTGCTGCCGGCGGGGCCGAGGGGCGGCCAGGAGCAGTGGAACACCTTGTGGTTGTCGCACGACTTCCAGCAGGAGACGACGTGGGCTGCCACGGTGCCTGCGGGACAGGGCAGGGGCTGGAGGCTCCTGCATCCCAAACTCCATCCCGTGCACGGAGGAAGCAGTGGCGTGGCGATCGCCTGCTTGCCGTGTCGCTCAAATGGGGAATCAGAGCGGCTGCAGCAGCGATTCTCACCCCAAGCCCCCCGGGTTCCCCCTCCCCGGCGATGCGGCGCTGGCCGGTGCCACTCGCCCCGCTGCCAGCGGGGATTCACCACCTTTACTCCGTCCCTGTGGTTTTGGGTGAGTATCTCCATCTCTCTCCGGGAGCTCCCCAGGTCTTATCACCCCCGAATCATTCATTGAAAGTCTTCTGAAGTTATCTCTCATCTCCCAGCACCGCAGGAGCACTTACCGCCCTGTGCCATCACCCCCAGCGCCGCCAGCAGCCACCCCAGCATGGCCCACCCGGGCTGTCCCACACCGGATCCGGGCCTCCTCTGCCCTTCCCGGCTCCCCGGTCCCCTGGCACCCCGCGGGTGCCCCTCTCGGGCGTGACGGCAGCTCCGGTGCTCAGCGCAGCTTCCCACGCATGGGGTTTCCTCTTCTGCCGGGCAAGAGCCCTAGAGTGAGTACTTGCCCCACTTTTACCAAAAACAAAAGAGAAAGCGACCGGAATATTCCCCGTTTATTGGCCGGGATGAGGCCGGCCCTGCCCCGCGGCCGCACCGCATGTCCCAGCCATGCCACGTGCCCCGGCACGGCGAGAATCGCAAGGTAAGCGAAAGATGAGTCTTGGGGTTTTGGTTGGGTTTGTTTTTTTTTTTTTTTCCCTTTGCACACAGCGTTCTTCTGGTCCTCTGCACGTAACTGGGTGAATCTCCAAGGTTGAGGCTCTCTGGGTTTTGGGGGATCTGCTGTGCTTGTCCCCAGAGCCGCTCATTCCCTGCACCGTGAGAACAAAGCCCCAGTGAGGCAGGAGGGCGCGGTGGCTCCGGGACGCCAGAGCCGTGTGACGGGGCGGGTGACCCGGGACGGTGGAGCCGGGTGGCACCGAGGGCCGGGCACAGAGTGCCCTTGTTCCCACAGAAAGCGGCCCCTTGTGTGTCCCTTGCTCGGGGCCGGAGGGCGGCGGTGGCGGGAGTGTCCCTGTGCTGGGACAGCGTGGGCACGGCCAGGATGGGGGCACAGGGGGGCCCCTGGCACCTCCCGACTCTCCGTGTGCCCTCCCTGTGTGCCCCCCTGTCCTGCCCGGGGTGGGGGTACAAATCAAACCGTGCTGTGCCAAACTGGAGCGTGCTGGGCTTTGCTGTGCCACGACAGCAGGACTGGACTGGGCTGGGCTGGACTGGACTGGGCCAGACTGGCCATGCTGTGCCATACTGGGCCATGCTGTGCCATACTGGGCCATGCTGTGCCAGACTGGGCCATGCTGTGCCAGACTGGCTGTGCTGTGCTGTGCTGTGCCATGCTGGACTGCACTGGGCAGTGCTGCCCCAGGCCCTGCACTCTGTGATGCCCTGTGGCAACCAGGACAGAGCTGGGCTGGACCACACCAAGCTCCCAACCCCATGCCCTGCTGTGCCAGCCCCAGGCCTTGCCATGCTGGGCTGGACCATGCCAGGCTGACTGTGCCAGCCCCAGGCCATCACATGTGTGCCAAAGCTGTTGTGCTGGGCTGTGTCAAGCCAGAAAGACTGTGCCAGGCCTGGGCTGTCCCGTGCTGTGCAGGCCCCATGCTGTGCTGTGCCGTGCCATGCTGTGCCATGACGTGGCAGACTCTGCAGTGCCAGGACACGCTGAGCCAGGCAGACTGTGCCAGCCTTTGCCAGCCCCATGATGTGCTGTACTGTGCCATGCCATGCCATGCCATGCCATGCCATGCCATGCCATGCCATGCCATGCCATGCCATGCCATGCCATGCCATGC